>JAJFDI010000101.1:0-106452 GCA_028637685.1 Xylariaceae sp. X3-2
GATCTGACGAGAACTGCGCCTACCTAGTCGAGAAGCTGGCCGTCCACAAGCCCCTTATCACCATCCTCTCTGATCCCAGCAATACCGATGCCATTCTCCTACACTCCAGTCTATCTTTCCTCAAGAACCTCGCCATCCGGCATGGAAACAAGGCAGTCCTGGGCAGCGCGGGTCTATTCGACATGAACCTACTGCCGCGTTTCTGGGACCTGGACACCCAAGCCCAGGTCCAATTCGACGCCGTCACTCTCACCAGACTCCTTCTCTCGGCTTGTCCCGACAACGTCCGTCGTATCTGCGCGCCCATCGTCGAGGACCCAGACGCACCCGAACACACGCGAACAAGACTACACATCCTCATCGACCTAAACAAGCGCGCGGATAACGAGCCAACGGTCCTAGAGACAGGCCGAGCCATCGCACTCGTCTGCGAGATCGTAAACGGACACGTCCCCAATATATCCTCTACTTCAGAAACGCACCCCCCTACCGAGACCAGCACTCTCCCATCCCTAGAAACCTTCTACAAAACCTATCCCACCATCACCGACGCCCTCTTCCCCCTCGCGGCCCAGACGAAATTCCCCACGCTGCGCGTGCAACTAACACTTACCCTAGCCATCATGGCGCGCGCCGAAGCAGGCGCAGCCGTGATCGCCAAAGCCCTGCACCAGCCTGAAAAGGTGTCCCTGATAACGGATATCGTGAAGGACGCGCCGGGTCCCGAGCGCCAGAATACGCTGGTGCTTATTGCGGAGCTGTTGAAGCGGTGTCCTGAGATGTTGCCTGAGGGTCTTAAGGAGAATTTTGCGGAGTTGTTGCGAGTGGGTGGGGAGCGGGTGTTAAGGGAGCAGGAAGGCGCGTAGATGAGTGTGGTGATGGCTGGAGTGAAGATGATAGATACTTAATGAGGATGAGGACATACCCGTAGCTAGATATTGTTAATAAGAGATCATTGTGGATTTATATATGTGTGGAAGGCAATAGGAGATGGAGTCTTCGCCTACCGAGAAGATAGGACTGGAAAGAATAAGATCGGAACTGAAAAGAAGAAGATAGGAGCAGAAAAGAATAAAACACCGCCAACTAAACAGTTAGGACACAGAAGTCATCATTCACGCTGGTAGGAATCTCGCAAAAGGCCAGGCCTGTTTTTTATGCTTTCTTTTTGTGTCCATTCATTTACCATTGTACGACCTAAAGCAAACCGGGGGGAAAACGCAATACTGCCTAGGACCGGTCCCTCGACGGCGTTTCGCGAGGCTCGAGGCGCAGAAATGATGATTAAATCATTCCCCTTCATTTTCTTCATGTGTGGTGGATCGATATCATTTTCTTTCCCTCGTCCCTGACTACTGCTGTGTGCTGCTATAACGCACGCAGAGAGAGTAATAACCGCGCAAGAGCCGACCGACCATGACCCTGACCATCCAGCAACCAACAACACACAACGGAAACAGAAAGCAGAAAACCCCTTTTAAAGAATGCCCGTCCGTAGTACTCCCGTGCAGTCCTTGCTTTGGGATTCTCGTCCCTCGTGTCTTGGCGTCTATTTCTTGTTGGCCTCGGCCTCGGCCTTGTCCTTGGCCCGCTTCTCCCGTACACCACGGAGTCTGGCGTCGCTTCTCGCCTTGCGGAGAGCGACGAAGGCACCGCCGGCAACGGGGGCGGGCATCTCGCTCTTCTTGATCTCGGTGACACCGGCGGCGAGGGGAGTGAAGGGAAGGGAGGCGCTGACGTTGGAGACAGTCTTGATCTGGGCAAGGTCAATGTCCTTGCTGTCGCCAGCCTTAGCGTGCTTGGCGCCCTTGCGGGGGAAGATGATGAGGCGCTCCTTGTAGGCCTTGAGGCGGGCAACGTTCAGGGCGAGGGACTCCTCGCTGGCGTTCTGGCGACGGAAGTCGACGGCAATACCGACGGTGGGGGCCACAAGGCGGGGGATGCCAGCCTCCTGTAATCACTGTGTTAGAGAATCTGTAATGGGGCAAGCAAAGAGCGAGCGAGCCAGCGAGAAATCGGGCAAGCGAGTTGCATCGACGTCTTGTGGTGCATGTGACCCAGAAGATCCACCTCGAAGACGCGAGCGTAACACTGCCTTCTTTCTCGGGCTAGTCGCCAAGTGTGTTGCTAAATACCTTGAGCTCAGCCAGGGTGAAACCACGGCCGGCACGGAGACGGCGGTTGTACTGGATGGTAGGGCATCGGACAACGGGGCGGAGCTTGTCGACGGGGCGGGGAGCCAGGGCAGCAGCCTTAGCAGCACGGGCCTTGCGACGAGCGATCTTCTTGGTCGGCTAATATCGAGAAATATCCATGTCAGAATACGTTCAAATGTTCCGTTGTCCAAATCGAGTTCATCCCGTTCGGTTCATTCAATCATGAGAGGTGTTCCAGCAGCGTACCTGGTCGAAGTGGCATCGCACCCGTCTCTGCCAATCCTTGCGGAAGTCTGCTCATTGAATCAGTAACTCGTTCCCTGCATTCGTTCGACTCGGTCGTAGCGTCGCGTCGCCATCGCGTGGGTGGGTGGAGGGGAGAGCATACGGTTCTTCTCTGTATATCCAGTTAGCAAATCATCAATGGCATGGGCCGGGAGGGCGTGGAGGAGGAAGTAAACGCACGAATCTGGTTGTTGTGCTTGATCGCCTGGATTCGAAAATATGTTAGTTATCCGAGAACCTTTGCTGAATTATCTAGATAAATGCATCATGCGGGCAACATACCATTGTGATTGACTGCGATCAAGAATGGGGAATTGGTCGATGAATGAACTTGTCGCGGGTCGTCAATGTCACCAGATTGAGGCACCAGAAATTCCCAGAGTGTAGGTTAGTTGCTGCTTGCCAAACCTACCCGCACCTTTCGGCAAAATTTTTGGAAGGGCTAGAAAACCCTACTGCGCCTCACACAATTTGATGTGGAGTCGTTTGTGGCTGAAGTGTTTCAGGGGACCTGAGAGTGGGGCTTGCAGCAGGCGCATGATGCAGGGCAAGCACTGGAGCAACCCGACTGCGCCCCACCGATTAGCTTGCGCATTTCACCAGCTGCAGTCTGCTGTGTGGCCCGGACCTGGTCTCCTTCGATATTCACCTGTGAACCTTCATTCTTCCATTATCTTCATGATAAATTCTCGCCAATGTATTGAGACTCCTTTTGATTTTGAAATTAAAACGAGCTTATACAGAAGGAATTCATTGATCTTCGCCTCCCTCTACATATCTTTGTCGACTTAACTTCCAATAGTGACAAGAGCGAGTCGATGATGAATCGCTCTGGTTTCTCATCCTCAGCTTCGATACATATTCCGGCACATGGAATCTCCCGAGATGCTCGAAGGAAAAATACAAAAATAATACCTAACCGAAGAGCTTTTCCCGGTGAGTTTGAGCTGCTCAATCAGGCCGAGTATGACTATCAGTATTACATACAAAGTGGATTGCCGGATCTATGAGTTACACGATTCTGAAGCCATTGGGATGAACATGGAAGAGGATAAAGATGACTTTCGTGGCTTTCTGCGCTTCAGCAACTGAAGCCGGCGAGTGCAAGAGAATTGAACTTATCTTCCAAGATAAAGCTCACCACATCTTGGCCGCACTCATGAAGCCGCCGGAGAGTCAACGAAAATCTGCTCAGAAATCCTTGCTCACTATGCTCCCTACATCAAAGATGTAGCAATCAATACATCGTGAGCTAGTCTGGGAAGCCTCGAGTCGTCAAGATTCCCAAGACGAGTCGGGTCTGAGCACCTCTCGAATTTTTCAGACGTGATGAGGCACATTCCCATCCGCAACTACCTGGCCAAAAAGCTCCGGCGCTGTGACTATCGGGTCCGCAGATGACAACGTTTCTGAATGAGGAGCTCGTTGATATACGGCCTGGATGGAGCATGGCGTACCTTCGCAGATGCCATGATCGCTTTGCCGCTTATCTGACATGTTGGCCATTGAGGGTCGTAGCGGCGTCGCATGTCAGTCAAACAACTTTGATACTTACTTGTATAAATATGGAAAAGGCGATTGCGCACTTCGATACGGCGTCCTGGTGATCTACTTTGGCATATCATGAGAAGTTTGCTCTACTCGGGCTGACCATCATTTGCTGAACGTGCAGATATGGAACAGGTATTATACGACAGGCGGATGATGCGTGTGTTGTGATTGTGCTCTACATATTCTGTATCATCATGACGCCTGTTGCGAAGTGAGCAACCGGGCGGAAAATATTCCGCGATAGTTCACGATATTTGAACTTGGACGTATTTTGATGTTTTGATGCGACTCCATGACATCGCGGGAAGACGGTTTGGCTAGCCAACACGACAGATCCCTATTACGCTCTGACTCAAGCTTGGACAGTAATGTGGCGTTGCGCGACCCGAGATCCATTTTGTACATATTTACGATCAGATGGACGTCCAATATCGATTGAATACGAATAGGGGCAATTCACGCGTGCAAGAATGGAATATTGCAGAGTAACATCCGCCATAGAAGAAGATAAATCCGGTACCCAATCTTTAGTGGAATCAGCATCAACCCATCTTCCCGGAAGCTAGCTCTTTTCAATTAAGAAATGAAGAGATCGTGGTGGCGGTCAATCCACGTGCTTCGCGAAGATAAGCGAGCATCGTTTTATGTCCGATCAACGAAACAGTAAAAGATTAGCGCGGCGAGGGGTTGAGACATTTGACGGATATACAAGTACAGCTCCTTGGCTCGTTTGGTGAATCCGTTCAACCGAGGCAATATTTGTATCCTCGAAATCCCGGATAGATGATGACTTGTGGCGAGTCAACAAAGGGCGTTGCTGCCTGCAGCGTCTTCGGCTCTGCATCGACACAATCGCGTGCAAGTCGAAGCTGACTGGTGTGGAATTACTGCAAAGTCCGACCTTTCAGTCATAGACAAATCGCTCGACTCCTGAGATGAATATTCGGGCAACATCTTAGAAATTTGATGTCCGATCCGAGGTGCCCGGCCGGTGTGGCTTCCAGCTCCGGCTTTGACCTGCCGCTTCGGAAGTCGGACCTGTTTATTCCGTACTTACGGATGAGCGCTCCTACGGCTTTACGATGGTAGGCGCGTTGGGGACGGAGACACGCGCAGGCAGAGATATCCGATGGCACGTGACTGACTCAATTAAAGGGTCCCACCTATTGATTGATGACGTCGTTCTAGTGTACGCTAGTGGGCTTCTATTTACAAGGCCGATACGGAATCGGTAGGACCCTTAAATATCGGCTGGGAGGTATGTACTTGCTTGACGAAGTTACATGCGAGGAGAGACAATGTTCGTTGCGACAGTCAGAGGACGAGAGATCGGCGGATTGCTTTGGTGAGTGTTTTTTGTCTGCAGATGATGATGGGCAGCTGCAAGAAAGCAGGGCGGTCACAGTGTCTAGGTGTGCTGGTTTTACGGTATACCTTCTTGGCAAGTATCGCTACGGATTGCCTGAATCGGAGGTACACAGCCTGGGTTCCAGCATCGTTGCTGCTTCGTGTTTTCGTCGCGTATCTCGAAAGTTCCGCAGGTACTGATACTTCAGCAGCCCAGTAGTTTGAGGTACCCAGTACCTGTGAATCGGAGAGTTTCCCGTCCAGGCAAGCACCTAGACCAGCCTCCTTACCGTCTGCGATTCCGTGCTGGAAGGGCACCTTAGGTAAGGCGCATCGGCAGCTACCGTGAGTGGCCCGTCCGTCTCCACCGCCCTCCAAGCCCTCCAGTCCACTTGCCTCTGCCTCTCTCTGATCACTGCCCTCCCACTAAATACCGCCGACCACTCACTTCACGTGGTGCCCACGGAACACTGCTATGATAAAACCTGATCGCCAACCAACAAACGCCGTCCCAGGTTCTTTGTTGCTGCCGCCGCTTTGTTTTCTCCCACCTTCTCTTCCCATGTCGCATCTGTGACACCCTTTTTCCCCGACTAGCCACCACATCCTTGATCCTTGTCCGATACCACTGCCGCTGCGCCCAGCGTGCTTCGTCCTTGGTAGTGAGACGGGATTGTGGTTGTTTAGGAGAGGACGAGATCTTGTTCTACCAGTATTATTCGACGTGTAAGACGCAGTACGCAGTACGCAGCGTATTCACGTCCGCTAGTATTGGGACCGCACTGTCTGCGTGATTCCGAGCCGTACTTGGCCCCGTTGCCTCGTTCGTCTCGTGCGTCTCGTTTCGTCCGTCCTGCGCTGCGACGGGAGCTCATTTTGATCTCCACGACCGGCTTATATTCCGTATTGTTCCCTCCATTCGCCGGTCTTCGTCATTGGCGACTTCTATCCTTTTCTTTTTTTCCTCTGTCTTTTCGTTATCTATCCCTTCCTTCCACCTCCTTCTCGCTGAGAGCTTGTCTGGCCTTGGTACGGACGACTTGGAGACTGAAGGAACCCTGGAGATTTGGCTGCTGGACCCCAGCCACGACCCGGATTCCCCGCTTGACGTCTCGATCGTCTCTTGCCGCTTCTTTATTTCGGTCGCTTCGTCGCGAGAAGCCGCTCTCGACTGCACGAGAGTCGAGACCAAACCAAGCTGCCCGCAGCCTTTTTTCGTTCCTGAGAAGAACCCACCTCACTGTCAAGCATTATACGTGCAGCAGATTCAACATTTTAGTAGATTATTCCCGCCGTCGACATCTACTACCACTACTACTTCTACCTTATTCGTATTTCCGAATAAACCGTCCTTCTTCTGCCCACCTGCGGCGTCATTTTGTTTTATTACAATCCTACTCACTATTCCACAAAGTATCGTGCTGCGCCCTGCCACTCCCGCGATCACTATTATTGTCGACAGTGCTGTCGTCCCACCATTAACGTATCGTCATCTGTCTCACCATGGATGCCACGGGTTGTCAATGGCCGGAGGCAGCGCGAAAGCGCCTGCGAGATGACGAAATCGAAGGCGACGGCACCGCGACGGGCCAGTTGGGCTTTACTGAGCATCGTAATGTTCGTTGTTCTATTTTCCCCTTTCATTCCGGTTTTTGTTCATGTGAAGAGTGCTACGATCGTAACGCATATAGCCAGTCTACAGGCGATTGTGAAAGGCGTCGGTAGCTTACATGTTTTAACAGAAGCGCTTACACTGCACCGCGATGCGACTGGCGCCGACTCGACACTGGGCGGAAAGTTCGAGCACACCATTCGCGAACGAAAACATTGGTGCATCTTCCCACCCTGATTCTGGTTTGCTGATGCATGCCAATGAGGCATCCGCAACACCGCAGATGGACCTTGATCAGGATACCGAAATGGCTATCGACGACGTCAATTCGCCCGATGTGCCTCAGTTTAACCAGGAGACAGCCAATGGCACTGGACGAATCCCCACGCCTATCCACTGCAGCTTTGCTGCTCAGGTTCGAGGCAACCATTGGGGTGCCATGCCGGCTATGCCGTCCACCGACGACGGTGGTTATACTGGCATGTTTCCCAATGACAACGACGCTGCTGCCGCTGCTACTGCTGCTGCCTCTGATCAGCTGCACCAAGATCCCTCTGTACCCCGATCCGTCAATGGAGTTACCGAGTGGTCCATGGTACAGAACCGCCGGCTGCCGTCGCCTATTAGTGAGAACGGCGGTGAAGAGGCTGCTGCGAGTCCTGAAATGGTGTTGGATAATGGTGTGGCTGGCAATGGTCACTTCCATTCCCTTCACGAACGCCAGACAGCACAAGCGATGCTACTCCACCCCAATATCCGCCTCTCGCCACAACCTGCCGACGCGGAGGGCACTACGATGGACACTGTCGATGGTGCTTCGCCTTCGTCTGCGCCGGCGACACCATCACCACGCGGCAAGTTCGGGCACATCCGAAGCAAGCACACGATTAATACGTGGACTCTCCAGCCCGGAATGAAGAAAAGCTTCAGTATAGGATACCGAGCTGATTGTGAGAAGTGTCGCATGAAGATTCCAGGCCACTTCAACCACATCATCATTTCTTAGCAAGGAGAGAATGCTGAGAAGCAAATTTGGCACGCCAATCTTGTGCACGATGCGACTCATCCCGACTGGAGAATCCTATCTACCATCCAGTCCCCGGCGGGCATTCAGGAATTACACAGACCGCATGTCCGCTTGCAACTTCGACCAAAAGTCTCCAGGGTCGTCTAGGGCGCATGAGTGTTTCCAGAGCACAAAATTGGACGCTGACATCTGTGGCACTACGGTACCACATTCATATATCAGCCGGATATTCTTTGCGCTGATTCTTCCCTCTTCTTTCATGGTTATTGACTTTATTTTATACTGTTATCTGGTCGTGTCTCCGCCGAACTGCCTAGGTAGTCTCGTCGAGAGTTCCCAGAGGACAGCACACCCACGACAGACCACACACGGTACATCCTAATTTCTCACACCCTCTCTACATCACTACAGTCGCAGCCGTTCTTTCACTACAAATGTGTGGTATATCATAAGTCACTCGTTCCTCTAATATCTCCTCACCACTAGTACACCTTCTGGCCTTTCCAGGTTTTCATTGCCTGGGCGCAGGGGAGGCACATAATAGCATGCACACACATCAGCATCAAGCGGACTGGCGTCAGAATCTCAAGGACTCGGTAGATAAATGAGGGAATGGTGGGCTTTGGGGGGGTAATCTGAATATGGCGTATAGGACGGAGAGAAGTAAGCCTTTTGTCCTGGCTCTCGCAGGCGTTCTAGAAGGAATGGCGTTACGGATGGTCGATCAAGGACGGAGCCCCGTTAGTCACGCCGGGTGTCTTGATGTTCAGTCTTCATCAACTGATGAAGATTATTACATTGCATGGATGATAAATTCCTAGACTCAAGACTAATTAAATCAGTCGTTACCGAACTTCAAAACTTGTTGATACATTTAATCTGCATGCACACCCTACATGCGACAGACAACACGGCACCGAAAATGGGAGTAGTGAAGGACATGTTGAAAGGCTTGAATGATATCCTTTGAACGCCGTGGGTAAATGCACCTGCCATCTACCTAGTATATACCATGATGCTTGGTGAAGAGTCAAGTAAGTAGGAGTAGGTAGGTAGGTACGGTATGGTACAGGTTGTTTGAGGCGCGATCTATATCTCTTCTTTTCTCTGTATGAGAGATACACGATATTCCGTACTAGGAGGGTTCATTCCATTCCGGCCCCTCTGCCTCTGTCCATCCAACGTCGCGTCCCATCTTTGTACGGAGCTAGGTACGATACACGACTGGTAGATAAGTCTGTGACAAGCGACCAGCTACCCGATGAAATGGAAAAGGGGCACGGGAATATGCCATCCGTAGTGGTACCCCTTTCTCTGAAGAGATAAGGACGTAGCGGATGGAAGTGAGGTTAGGCGGTGGAACGACATTCATCTCTTCCATCCAAATAAAATCGTCATAAAAGGGACAAGATCGCGCGCTCTATGCAATTTCTTTTTACATTTGTCCGCGAGAGATAAACGTATCCGAGATCAAGTGTCCGAGAGAAAAAAAACTACCAAAACCACCCCTTCTTCTTGTTCGCATCGCCGCCTTGGTCCAGAGTCCGCTGATTCGCCCGCTCCTGCTCATACGCCTTCTTCGCCGTGTCGACGACCGTGTTACTCACTGACGTCGCCGCAGGCGCATTCGTGACGTCGGCGGGCGGCACAATCGTATCTTCCTTCTTCAGCCCGCGGAATAACCAAGCCGAAATACCGCCCTTTTTCTGCTCGGGCTCATCCTCGACGAGCGGGGCGGGTGTCGTAGCAGCGGCGTCGCGGCCGCCGGCGGGCGCAGCGGGGGCCGGGTGGGAGAGGAGGGAGGGGAGGGCGATGCCGGCTTGGGAAGCTTTTGCGGTGGCGTCTTCGACGAGGGCGATTTGTTCTTCGCTGGCGGTGCCGGCCATGTAGGCGAGGCGGGCGGACTCGAGACTGTCTTCTTGCATTTGCTTTTGTAGGGCGAAGAATTCGTTGCGCCGTTTGCGGTTGTGGAACATCATGTCGCCGGCGGCGTAGACGGTTACTAGGAGGGCGATACCTGGGAGAAGGGAGTTAGAGATGTAGAGATAATTAGGGTGGTTGAGGTTGGATTTCGGCGGCACGGGGATCCTCGCTTCGCTTCGTCCCGTCCTGTCGGTTGCACTGCATCCCACTCGCGATGCCAGCGGGTCGAGACGAGAGACAGCTTATTCCAAACAAAGAGACATACCACTGAAGCCAATCAGACCCATGACAGTAAACTGATGCGCAGCATCGAAGAAGCGCCGCGAGTTTCCTATGATCCGGTCCATCCTCGATACGCTATGTTGCTTCGCGGCGAGATGGGCAGCCCGCAACCGCCGCACGCGCTCGTCCAAGGTCTCCTGTGGTATCGCAGCCCCGGTCTTCACTGTGCTCGGCTTCTGCTGAGGCTGTGCCGATGCCTGGCCGGTCGAGCGCGGACCGGCGGACTTCGTGCTGGCGTGGGGGGTGCTAGATGTGAAGCGTGTAGCGTCTGCGACGCTGCGCGAGCTGCCGTTATTGCGGGCAGCCATTGTGCTGTCTGTGCCGTCCCTCGGTAAATACTAATGCTATCTTCTTGTCGTTGATATGTCCGGTCGGAATCTATTCGCCGATCTGTGTTCTCGCTCAATTGGGAATGCGATGCGCAAAGGAAGGAAGACGGACGCGAAGGAGAGAGAGCCGAGATCGAATGCGCCGAGGCCCTGAACCCGATAAGCAAAAAACGTATGACCGGGGCCAAACTGCGGGCTGTCTCAGATTTTTTTCGAATTGGAGCTCAGTTTGCTCCGACAAGCGTCGGGTTCGCTGCCCATTCCTTTGTTACCTAGTATATTCTACTAACAGATGTTATGCACTTGGGGAGTTCTGCTCTTGCTTGCCCCATTCGGGCTGCGCTTCTTCGCTCATTCGTCCTTCTCTCTCTCTTCTCTTTCTCTCAACTCACACCGTCGTTACGAGTTCTCATCCTTTTCACAAGCCACATCGTTTTTATTCATTTCAAAGAGACAACTTGTGAGGAATTGATATTTTTGGCAACTCGAACTGACGCACAGATGTTCCCTGTATCGGACAAAGCAACGTCCAGGGTCGTATCCTGGTCGAGACCCTGCCAGAATGAGGCAATGGAGTCGATTTCAACCGAGTGCATGGCCTGCCACCATGCACGCAGTCCTTGTTGATCTGTTAAGCATTTGACAGCTCTCTTTTCTCACCATCTATTTACATTCGCTAATAACATATTTTTGTCATCACCGTTGCAATGTTTTGAGTGTGGTATTCGAGTTCGTGTCTCAAGAGAATTGGGACTACGAATCTTCTGCTGCCGTCTTCATGGATCCTTGGACCCCTTAAACATACGGGTGCTTGTTAACCAGGAGTACACCGCAAGGGAAATTCTTCAAGCTCTATGGGAATGAAGAGCTCGATCACATGTTACGGTCGATGAGGATTAACCGCAGCCCGGTGTAAAGCTTGCCCGAGCTGGAGAAACGGTGACAATTCTTCCGCGAATTAACCTACACAACGCAATTCCAGGCCCAATGCCGGACATACCTGGAGCCCATCGGTATGCAATCGTTCTGAGCACGGGGAACGATCTCATCATGAAATTACAGCGCAACTTTCCGAAGTTGGAGTGTGAAACGGGATCGGTTGCCGAGCCATCGTGAACTCGATGCCACTCCTCACGGCAATGACCCCAACCGTGACAGTTTTGGAGAAGCAGTATCATGAAAACATCAGCTTCTTCATATACGGCTTGTGCCATTACGATCGCAACATTCTCCAGGTCATCAGAAAACAGTTGATCTCATTTTCATCATGCTCTTCTCATTCCGGACAGGACTGCTTCTTCTGAGCATTCCCGCATGCAGCAATGCTCTAGTCACAGCTTCTGAGCGCAGACCTCACAAACTGAGCTTTCACGAGTTGAAGCACATCATTTCATTGTAAGAGCAACAACCATTATTCATGATGAAGTTCTTGACTACCTGACTTCGTTTACAATCACGTTGACCATATGTCCACAACTTAACCGCTGTCTAGTGGCGACTCCTTTACTGACGTAGGATACTCACCCGAATCATCTTCACAACCCAACCCAAACAACTACGAGGGCAACCCGCCCCCTCCAGGTACATCGACCTGCTATATGTCCAACTATGTCCAGGTTCTCAGTTCGCACCTAAACCAGACCTTCATCTCGCTGTATGATCTGGCTCATTCCGGCGCGGTCGTCGACGGTGACTTAGTCGATCCCTACGAATCGGAGGACAACACATTTGTCCACCAAGTAAGCGACAAGTTCCTCCCGTATTTCTCGCACGGCAAGTTACCACAAGGAAATGAGACGGCTACGGAGAGGACATGGAAAGGACATGATACTCTCATCACATCATGGTTCGGAATCAACGATGTAGATCGTGCGATGGGCGGATACTGGCCCCGTAAGTCGCAATGACAAGAATTCGAGATCTCACAAGATTTACTAAACTATGCAGTTGATCCGATCTGGGAAGAAAAAGCGCCCAAAATGATCGCATCCCTAATCACAGGGCTCGAACAAGTTCGTCACTCTTTGCCAGCACACCCCCTTTTGAACCCCTTTCCACTAACCAGATACGCAGATCCGCCATCAAGGCGCGCGGAATTTCGCCATCATGAATCTCCCGCCATACTGGCTATCCCCTTCGGTCCAGGAGTACCAGAATGCGACGTACACCCAGCTTGCGAAGAACCGGACACTACTCTGGAATTTGGAGCTCGTGAAACAGTTCAATGTATGGCGGTCGAGGCATGCTATGAATGCTGAGATTGTGGATACGTTTACCCTCTGGCTAAACATGACAGCGCGGCCGGCGGACTATGGGATGAGTCAGGTGGTGACGGATTGTCAGGCGTATGTTGGGTTAGTTGTCTATCTCATCCCGGCTTTCGATTTGTATTCGGAATTATTCTGACGTTAGATGATATTGAAACGTAGTGGCCCATGGCCCGCAGGTGATCTTAATTTCTGGGATCCGAGTTGTCCGGCACCGATGAGGGAGTACCTATGGTTGGATTGGGTGGTAAGTGATACTCCTGTCACTATTTGAAGTCCTCAATAAGTGTTCCGAGCTAGAATGTTAATTATAGTGTTACAGCACCCAACGTTCACGGTTCATCGCCACGTTGCCGATTTGATTGTTCGTACAATAGGCTTGTAAGGACATGGTGGGCCTTTTGTCACAACTTGCTTCCCAAAGAATTATCAGAACCATGCTATTGTTATTCGTTATCATCTCAAGACCACAGTGCACTCTCCATCATAGTCCCCCAGACAAACCGTCGCAACGAAGTGTTCTGCACAGGCTTCTCTCCCATCACGTGAATATCCCGTCACGTGATCGACGATCAGATAGCTCTTTGATGGACTCATGAAACATGCGCATCATGGCACTACATATATAACCGAGAAGAAGTCAGGAATACACGACTGAGACTGCGGTCTTTGCGCGCGCCCGCAAGATGTCCTTTTCGGCCCTCTGTTCCGATCAACTCGTGCCGAATGCCATTAACATCTCCGTGCAAAAGTACCTATATAGAGCAATGAGCCGGATATAACCAGGATGTGTAGTGAAGAGAGTTTCGTGTTGTTTGCCTGCCGCATCCCTGTTCTAGGCGGTCTTCTCGAACGACGATGAGTATCCTATAACGCGAGGCCCTGGTCCCAGGCGAGTAGTTCAACGGCCTCGCTCTTGACTCTTCAGATCGAGGGTCCTCCTGGCGGTTGTTCCTTGACCCTGGCTTCTTCCCTGGAAGAGATCGTGCTGCTTGTTGTCTTCTAGGGAAGTTTGTCACACGCCCTGAAGGAGTGTCAATGAAGTGAAGGGTCACGCTTGTCATCACTTGACTTACACTCAAACAAGAGCGATGATTTGTGCATTCCCTGCAATGCTCTATACCCTTCCACCTGAAAGGTAGATTATCAGACAACCTTTCAGATGAACCAACGTCCTGGCGAGCGGTCCTATGATCTCAGTATGAAGAAGAAGAGAACTTACGGGAGGGCTCACGAACCTGTCGACTAAGCTATCGGTTGTCAGTCGGGTCCGTGAACTGATGGGGATGGCAGTACTTACCCGATCTCGCGTGGAGGCTCCTATACATGCCAAGTCACCATGGTCACCATGGTCACCATTATCTCGATCGAATCGGGCATGACGGCACGGGTCGAACTCGCTCTTTGTAGTTTGTATATATAAGGTATGTATAGTGTATGGAATATAATGGAATACCGGTGTCGTGATGAGCGGATGTTGAGGGGTCGGGCGGTGGGTTTTATAGATGGGAGGGACTGCGTTGTGGTAGTTGAGTGTCGCTATCTACGACATGGCAGGAGGTAGTCGATGGAACGATGGCGATAGCCGATAGGTACTACAGAATATGGTCAGACGACGCCCGGCTGCCAGAAACTTGTTTTATCCCGTGTATCGATGATGGAATACGAATAAGGAGCAAGTTTCGCGCTGCGACGACAAACAAGCTACAGGTCTACGTGTCGGCGTTGTACAGTCAGGGGTTGACATGAAAGAGACACGTCCGGAACACCGAAACGAATCACCAGAAAGAAGAAACCGGTGTTTCGGTGATATGCTACGATGTTGGTAGACAGGATACTTTACATGCTTGCTTGCGTCTTTCCATCCTGGCTCGGGTCTGGTGATTACCCAGTGTCCTTCGCTCCAACACGCCCTGTTTCGACTCCGGGTACTTGTTTGCGGCTGTTCACCACAAGTACTGCTTTTTAGTAGATGGATTTCTTGTTTCTATTCTAGCTAGGAGCCGTATCTTGGCCGTTGATGTTTGGTTCTGTTTCGGGCATGTGCCCATGATCACGGTGCTACGGAAGTACTTGGGTGACTACTTGGGAACACCGTCGCATATTTGTGAACATACGATTCATAGAGATTTGGGGAGATGGGTCTTTGGGACATACGACGAGAAGATAAAAACGTGTGGGCACTTCTGTATTTGTAGCTATTGTCATGAACGACGTCGTCGCTACATATGGAATCCTCTGTGCCAGCGGTATCGTAGCTGCACATCTTCATACGACAAGCGACATACTACCAATCACACTATCACTAGTAGACTTTTCCGTTTACTCGCTACTATTTGAGAGGATCTCAGTTATACTCGGACCCCAGAATAGCTCTCTATGTCTTGACTACCCACGATACCGGAGTCGAGGAAGGCAAGCCACTGTGTCCAAGTATCCAAGAAACCTGCAGACAGCACAAATAGAAACAGACTCAACTGTATAAACATGCTCATTAGCAACGGCTCTCATGAGCCCCAAATAGATATAATATAGCTTTTCCCCAAGTCTCAATCATACCCATCATTCCATCCATCAGCACGCTCCCATAAGAAACCCACCGCCATTACATACTATAACATACCCCGACCGGAAACACTCACTGCTTCTCCTTCTCCTCAACCACAACACCCATGCCCTTATCCGCAAGCGCCTCCATCTCATCCTCACCCATCAACTCATTCCACCCATTCGCAACAAGATACGCGCGAAACCTCTCATCATCCTTGACCAAATCCTCGCCCGTAATATTCGGCACAAAGAACCAAGTGACAATAATCCCCGCGAGGCCCGCAATCGCAGCAATGATAAACGTCCACCTCTTCCCCAGATTATTCTGCACGCGCGTAAACGCCTCCGTGCCCACCGCACCCCCGGCCTTGCCAAACGCCGCCGAGATACCGTAGCACGTACCACGCACGGCCGTCGCATAGGACTCAGACGACAGCAGACCGAGCATATCGCCCGGTCCGAGATTCCCAGAGGACTGCATAAGGCCATACAGCACAACAAAAAGCGGGACGATATTAATGACCTTCTCATACGCAAGTCCCACGATCAAGCCAAAAACAATATACCCCGAGAACCCCAGCATCATAGTATACTTGCGTCCGATAACATTGCAAAGATACGCACCGACAAAGACACCCGGCAGCGAGAGCGCGTTCAGGAGTAACGTCCATTCGAACGTGGTCTGGATATCCGTCGTCTTGACCACGCTGCTGATGATGAGGCCGGAGAAGATACCGTTCGGGAACGTGACGAAGTCGTACAGGAACCAGGCGCCGGCGGTGCCGATGAGGCGCTTCCAGTAATATCGCAGCACGAGCTTGTACGGCACGCGTTTCTTGATGGCGCCGCGGCGGTAGAGCTTGCTGTTGAGCATTTTCCAGCGGAAGTAGAAGACCTGATTGTCGTTAATATTTAATATTTATGTTAAGAGTGGAAGTGACTTACACTCAGGGGCCAGATGACGCCGAGACCGAAACACACGCGCCAGACGGTATTCAGGTGGTTCGCGCCGGCCGCGTTCAGCACGATGAGGAACACGCAGAGAACAAAGGGACCGCCGAATGTGAGGGGCAGGTTGGTTACCAGGATGAAGATGGGGCCGCGCTGCGAGAGCATGCGCTCGTTCGCGGCCTCGCTGGCGCTTACGGAGCTGGCGGGGTATTCACCGCCCGTGCCGAAGCCGGTGACGCCGCGGGCGATGGTGAGGAACCAGAATAGGCCTGTTGGTGTGCTGGCTGAGGCGGCGGTGCCGAGGATGCCGCCGACGACGATGAGGCAGGTTGTGATGAGGATGGCCCATTTGCGGCCGAGATAGTCGCAGACGAGACCGACGGTTATCTGGCCGAGGATCTCGCCGACGAGTAGGGCGTTGGAGACTTGTGTGCTGAAGGTGGAGGTGTATTCTTTGTAGACGCGTGTGAGCACGACGTTGGTGCCGGTCCTGGGTGTGTTAGTCGGGGTGTTGTTTCAATACTTGAGAAGAGAGGTGTTGCTATGTCTTGCTGATTGCTGTTGACTTACATCAAACTGTTTTGGTATCCATCCGAGATCAACGCAAAGCCTTCACGAAGACATGAGTTAGTCACACGTTCAACAACGACATCGAATAGGGATAACATGAACTCACCAGCACAGAAGATAGTAAAGATATCCGAGAGTCTCTCCTTCCTCGTGGGTATCGCAACGCCAGGGGCCTCAAGATCAGTGACAGTCGCATCATTCGTCGTCTTCTCATCAACAGGAGAGGGCGTGTTAGAGATAGCGAGATCCTGGTCTCGGCCAGAGTCCGCCTGCGCAATCTCACCGACACCCATTTTGGCAAAGGAAGCGAATGCACGATAGTCGATGGAGGAGGAGTCTGTGCAGGAACCCGCGGCTGGGCATGCAGCGAGTGCCTGCGTCTATATAAGTAGTCTCTTCTCTGACTATAAGACCACTTCAAGTCAGGATCCAAAAGAGCCCGAGTAATTACCGGCCGTGAAGCCGTTCGTAGCTCTCGGTCAACCCTCGTGTCGTCATCCAGGAAGACTACGTGCGAAGTCCCTGCGCGAGGCCAGAGTCATTCGGGTTAGGGTGTCTGGCCAACAGGAACACGACATGGATGAAGGATGTTGGTTTTTTATTCTATTTTCTCGGGCTTGGTCTGTGTGACGGTGGGGGAGAAGGGGGGGAGAGGGGGGAATGGGGAGGTCGGCAAGGTATGTTCCTCAGCTGCATGGCTCGAGGTTCCTTGTCATCGTGCATCGACATGTCCGGTATCTCCATGTGCCTTTGTTGCCCGAACCTGACCCAAAACCCGCCTTCGAGACCTCCTGCCATGCTCTCTTTGTCCAGTTCGCCCCGGCTTGTAATAACCACTACGATATTATTACCGACGCGCGACGTCTTCCGATACTTCCCTCGAATCAGTGCAGGTACTTTTGCAGTTCCCTTTCTCGCGCGCACGCCTCTCGCATACAAGATAGCTTCGGCGATTCCATCCGCGCTGCTGGTTCAGGTGTGCAGCACGCGGCCCGTCTGGTTGGTAGGTAGAACATGCAGGCAGTTGAAGCTCTCGCCTGCACCGCGCCCTCTCGCCCGACTCCCCTGCAAATCCTGTGCCGGTCGTCGCAACGTCGTCACGCACGCAGCTAGCTAGGTAGATCTACGACTACGGGATGCTAAGCAGTAGGGCCGAGAGTCATGAAGAATCGCTCTTGGCCATATGCACGGGAGCATGGCCGATCCGGCGCCTCTCATTCGTCCGGGTCGATACGAAGGCCAGTCTCCTGATCTGGGACTAACTGCGATAGCACCAAGTTAATTCGGTCAACGCCTGCCCTGCCCAGCGTCGCATTCCGTTGTTCCGTGGGTATTTCCGCCTGCCACTTTGCTACCTACCTACTATTACTATACATATCGGTCTTGGCGAGTAGTGCGAACTCTGGTTTTTCATTATGCCGTTCTAGACTCCAGTCATGACCATAATCTTCTGTTTTTCTTTCTTCCTTGCTTTCAATCGCCTCTTTTGGTCAAAATCGCCGCGAAGATGCGCTGCGACGCGCACCCCTTCAGCGTCGTCTTTTTCCCAAAAGTTGCCCTTCCTGGCTGCTAACTGACATGTGAGACGCTACGGCGCGTCCCAATCAATCACTTTCGAGGCCATCCAGCTGGAACCGGCTTATCACGTCATGATGCGCCCCGGGACTTCGTCATCGACATCCGGCTCTTCGGCGCCGGTTGTCTTTCTCGTGGTCAATGCTCATACCGAAGACAGCTCGCAACGGCAGACGAGATCTTCACCCTGCCCCGAGTCTCCGACATGCTATCATCACTCAACCCGCCGTCGCCTCCATCTCGGAGGTCCTTGAACCAAAAGTTCCATCACGCTACTACCAATGGAATAGACACAAATAGCAGCCCCACGTGTGTCTTGCCGGCTTCCGTTTAGATTCACGGTCTTCTTTCGCGCATCTCCTCCCATTCAGCCCCGGATGTTCGGCGGATCTCGCAGTTAGCAGCCGCGTTCATACGTAATGAGCCGTGGATAGTGCCCGCGCAGCCAAGAAGATCTGTCAACGGAGGGCAAAAGCTTAGCCGTGGTATTCCGTTAGGTAGTTTCGGTTGGCACTGCGCTAGTTATGCGGATGTCTATCATGCCAAGAGATCGCAACGTCGATGTAGGTACGAGGGTCGGTCGTGAGGAATTGATTAGAGTAGATTACTGATCAGTTTGACAAGTTGTACTAGATAGAGATGAGAAGACAGCAAGGTGAAGATTCAATCGGATGCGTGTATCTTTTTCATCTGGCTTGTCGTCCATCTAAACATAAGCATGTTTGGAGTCCAGATCAATTCAGGGGCTTCCGTGCTGGCTCAATCACCTGCACGTCCGACGTAAACACATCTCATACTGCATAGACATCACAAAACGACAAACAGCATTATAAAGGTAATAGTCAAATATATATTAGACATGAGACAGTTGATGAACTAATATATTATGCTCAAATCAGAGAGTATCAAGGGGTATCAATAGAATATCAGTTCCTGTGTCGTCCGGCTTTGCCCACCAGAACGCCAACCGAATAACTCCTTTTCCCAGAAATATCAATACATAACTCCTTTCCCAGAAATCATAATGTCAATGCATGACTCCTTTGTTTCCTGCCCATAACCTTGTCCGCCAGAATGTCAACCTAGAACTCCTTTCTTCCCGTGCCCAACCTTTTCCGCCAGAAACGCCAATCTAGAACCTTTCGCCTGTCCGTTATGACATCGTCCCATCATTATTCCATCTCATCATCACTCCATCTCATCAGTATTCCTTCTCGTCATCACTCCATCTCATCAGTATTCCTTTTCATCATTCTTTCATCTCCTCGCAGTTCCATTTCTGACACCGGAACTACTCGTTCAACCAGTCGAGATACTCTTCCGCAGTATCTATTTCTGGTGACTCAAGATTCAAGGCCTCTGGTGCGGCGACATCATTGACTGGTGCCGCGACCTCATTGACTGGTGCCGCCTCCGGAAAGATATCCCCGACGGGCTGTTCGTAGTACGGAATGTAGCCATCGTCGGGGGGTTGCCCGAAGTCGGCGGTGCCATTAAATGTAAAGACTTCGTCGAATGGTACTTCCGGAGCGCCGAAATCGAACCCATATTCGTCGACTGGGTTTGGAACAGCATTGGTCACTGCCGGTTGTTCTCGTGGCGTCGGCAAGCCGCCAAACATTGGTGGCTGTGGCTCCACTGGTGCCGGCATGTTGTTCGCATAGGGAGGTTCTAGCGGGACTGGAGTCGGTTGCAGGTTCGGCGTTGGAGCATCACTGGGTGTAGTGGCTGTTTGGGAACCATTACGCCTTTGCCGCTTGTTCCCACGATTCTCCAGCTCGAGCTGGCGATCCCTCTTGCGTTTTTCCTCCTGCTCCTTTTGTTGGAGGAATTCCTCCTTTTGCTCTTTGGCCCTTTGGTACCACTGGGCCTTCTCATCGGCAGGAAGTTCTCGCCACCGGTCCCCAAGTTGTTTGGCTGTTGGAAGAATCAGCATTAGTACACATCTCGAAGGAGGCCCATATTAAACATGAGAGTTATACTCACAAATTGAGGAATTGTCAACGCTAGGTTGCTCCTGCTTTACAATCGGCGCCCAATGCGATCTGAACATTATGAACGCGTTGGCAGGACCTCTGGCCTTTTTCTTGGGCCGGGGCGCTCTTTCGGGGCCAGCCAAGTTCGCACCCGCATCTCCGGCCGCTGGTGCTGGTTCATGTCGGACGGTCGAGTATAAGACTCGCATTGAGTCGTGTACTTCTCTTGGCTCGCATTGCCAAGTTCGACGGATGTCTTGGAGAGCACCTATTATCACCCGATAAAAGGCGCGGGAGTCCAAGAATATCTCCGTCGGCTTGCCGACTCTTTCACTATACACATAGGACAGTCAGAAGCATGATTAGGAGTATACAATGGAGTAGTAATGATATTGGGGATTCGAGCCGAGGCATAACCAGAGTGAGGTGAGTCTACTGACCTAACACGCGCATTCAGCGCGGCCCGACCGTTCAGGTCGAGACAGGAAACTACCGAAATCGGTAGCTTCACGATAGTGGTAGTGCCGTCGATCTGAGCGTCGACGTGCTCCAGGGTCCCCTGGAGCAGGATGCGCTGAACATCCTCGTCGCTGGACATGGTGAATCCAGCTGACTTTTTGTCTTGGTGGTGATGAAGTGGTAAATATCAAAGGCGGGTAGCACTTTGATGTCAAGATGCAAGATGTGTCTATAGCTGGGTGATGGTGGTGATTCGCTTGCAGGAGAAGCCAAGAGTGCAGCGTGATGAAGGCAAAGATTACTTGCGTGGTTGTTGTTGTTGTTTAGGAAAGGTGGAAGTGGTGAAGGTGAAGATCTCCCGAGTGGGTGTTAATGCAGACGAGAAGAAATAAATGGACAGAGACGGGGATGGAGGCAATAGTTAAGGGAAAACAAGAGGTCAGTGCGTTCCCTCTCGTTGTTCACAATGTATTCAATTCGCGGAAACTACCTCAGGCAGCCCCGGTATCGTTGACCGTGATCCCCAGACGCGTCGACGCGGTGGCGACTTCACGCGGTGAAGGCCATGTGCATGTCGCCCGAGAATGCACCGTGCTGGGGACCGGTATCTTCGTAACGGATACATAGATACCAACTCTCTCGATGCCTCAAGTGTGATTCCAGGTTCGATGGCAGAAAAAATAGTGGGCGGTGTGCTTTCAACCGATATTGCACCACGCCGCCGACCAGTTCAGGGTATTTTCCATGTTGATCGGATTCTGGATTAACATTCGACGTATAAACCGCTTCCACACATCATCATGAAGCACAACAACAGCACTCCTGATGAGGAGGCAATTATGTAAAAACAAATGGTATTAAGCTGCCGCTAAAACTCCGCGGATAGTAGTCCTGCTCTCTGTATATAAAGTCCGCACAAGCCTTAGGTATTTCTTCCCGGGCGCGCCAAGACGGCCAATTCTGAGATTTGCGTGAACTCCTGAATAATGGCGTTATGGGCAATCTATGTGAAAAATCAGGAAAGATCGTCCCCATCGCGGATAGTCTGATGGCATTGATATTCAGACTATCCATGCACCAACATTGTACTCTAGAGTCTACTCGTCGGTATGCCTCTCGCTATCCCCTCCTCCTTGAGACCCGCTTCCTTGCTGGTCATGATATGTTCGACCCTCTTCGAGGGCGGAGAGGTCAAGGCCTGTGAGGCCAATGCTTGCGAGGTCGATCTGGCCAAGTAGAATGGCCTCGAAGTCAAGGCCGGCCAGGTTGATGCTGGCAAGATCAGCAGCCGCAAGGCCGACACTGGCGAGCTCCGTCGCGTCCAGGGAATTAAGTCTCCGGCGTTTTGACGGACGACCCCCAGTTTCCGACTGGTTTTCTTCCTCCAGTTGGATCTTCTCCCCCTCTAATCTTGACAACTCGTACCATGGGGCTTGCTGCTCACCCGTCAGGTTCCGCCATCTTGTGCCAAGAATCTTTGCTGTTCATCAAGTTAGTAAAAATGATATTACTTGATATCCGAAGACGGCCGACGAAAATCACGTTGAGACTCACAAATCTGGGCGTTATGAAGTCGGGGATGCTCGTTTTTGAGCAAAGGGGCGAAGCGGCACCGGAAAATCATGAATGGATTTCGACCATTCTTCTTCTTTTTGGCTCCATTCGCAGCTCGCCCTTCAGGTCCCAAGGCCGGAGGCTGCATAAGTTGTTGACCGAGTTCTTGGGGTTGCTGCTCGGGTTGCTGATCGGGATTGAGAGGGTATTGTGGCGCATTGTTTGGAGGTACGAAGGTGAAGTCGCCAATCGGAGGAGCTTCTAATTCGACTTGCGGCTCTTCACGGGGGGCTTCTACTGGAAATAGCATCTCCAGTGCGTATTCCTCGACCTTTCTCGCTTCACAGGGCCACACGCGACTAATATCGGCAACAGCGCCGATGAAAAGCCGCCCTTGATGTCGCGAATCAAGGTACCACTCTGCAGGGTGTCCGATGATCTCTCTAAGAAGGTGAAAGCTGGTTAGCCATGATACAATAGATGCATCATGCATGATGGCCAAAGATCCAAACCGCGACAACATAGAGGGATTGATACTCACCCGACTTGGTCTTTAACGACTTCTCTGCCGTTATCATTCAGACACATATATAATGATGCCGGTAGTTTGACGAAACTGATCGTTCCGTCTAACTGGGCATACACATGCTCCAGGGTGTTGTTTAGCATGAGATTATCGGCGTCGACGGTATCTGCCATGTCGGAGCTCATGCTGGGCGAGTCGTCGGATGATATGATCAGATAATATAAAAGTAATAGGACGATGAATGGGAAGTTTTCTGAAGCTGTAGGATGAAAGGGTGCAAGTTGAGTTGTTGTTGTTGTGGTGAAGAAGAAAAGAGTGCAAGAGTGCGAGAGTGCAAGAGTGGAAGAGTGGAAGAGTGGAAGAGTGGAAGAGTGGAAGAGTGGGAGTTGCCAAGTTGGGGGATAAGTGAAGAGGATAGAAATTATTATTGAAGACCCTCCTTCACTGTAAGTAGACGTTCCCCAGGCATTCATCTCAACTCCCACCGTAAAAACGCGGACGCGACGGTACAAGCTGTTCCGTATCTCTTAACGTGTCGACGCCCACCACAGTATGGATCCTCGCTGACGTATTTGCCATGTTGCTTTTCACTGAGTTGCCCCGGAGATTTGCGTTCCGGCACCGTGATAGCGCACTTATAGCGGTCTTGTCCACCATGTAGCAGACAGCAACATGCCATACAACACAATACATTTGTGTTGCCAACGGTACAAGAGCCTCCACGAAGTTCACTGAAGTTCTGTCGATATAGGGGCTCGATATGCCTATAAACCTCACGCTTCGAAGAAGAACCGGGTCCTACCGCCATTCGCGGTGTGTACACCCCGATACAGCTGTCGAGAACTGAAGAGACACCGGAGCCTGATAGGCGACGAGTGCTGTAAGGAGCGCTGAGACGCATGGAGATATAGGCGACGTCTAAGTCACGTTCCGTACAGTGCGTCTCTATGCCATGAACCAGAACGATAGCAGACAACTGGTTGTGGGGCTAGACTGTCGATAATGACTGTTACTTTCTCATGTCGCGTCGACATGGTTGGATAACGGGTCAGGAACTTGTCGTCTAGACCGGGGAAGTGCTCCGGGGAAAGATAGTCGCAAGCCAGAGAGGGCAGCTCATCAGATAAGAGCCCACATCCAAGCTCCCCAGACAGGTTTATCAACCGGAAACCTAACAGTTTACCAGAAGTTGTCTCTGGACCAAGCCCTTCAGATGGTTACTAGGCTTCTTGACAAGTGAGTACTCTTTGTCCCATCCCGCGACGCCTTCGGAGACCTATTAGATCTTCCAAACGTGTCTCCAAGGGACGATTGACCTAATGTCATCGAGATAGGAACAAATCTTCGCTCGGGCGACTCGCTTTTGTCAACCACCATCCCTTTCCAAAGGCATTCATGCGAACCCAGACTCCAGAGAGTCGAGACTCTGCGACTGAGTTGTTGACCACCAGCGTCGATGCCGGTACGACATGAGGGCTTATTGTGTCCACAGCGATTCCTGTAGCAAAAGAAGGTGTCAAGAACTGAGCCAAGAGTTGACTTGGTAACGCGTGGACAGGAATTGTGCTAACGCTCCCTCCGGTTGTATAGGATCAGACGATGAAGGAGCGCCGTCATGCGAAGCCCAATTAGAGTGACTACCCACTCCCCAGAAGAACGAACCGGCATGATACCAGCAATACGTCAAGCGTCCTGTGACAAGGTGTTGTCCGCTTGTTAACACCGAAACTTCTGCCGTCATCGGCTAGGTCAAGCCCGGTCACGCTGTCTTGGTTGTTGAATACCGACGCCGAGAAGAGACTGATCCGTCCAAGGTGTCCCATCGTGACTGCCAAGCGAGAGGGAAGGATAAAGGCCTCGCGGAGGAGCGACCGAGTTTGTCAGGGCTCACGGGGGCTTCATAGGGCAACAGCCTTCATGGGGTCATTCTTTAAGATCAGTGGTCCGAAAGAAGGCCGTTGAATACCACCAGAGAGCTCAAGCAACAGACCCGACCCATACCATTCGTCAATCTAGCGAATAAAGCGAGAAGCGGAGAGTGCGAAGACTAGAGTCATCGTGCTTATGAGCGCTGTGCTTTCTTTCGGCGGACAACAATAGCTGCGACTCCGATATGACCAAAAGGCTGGCAAGTGGCGAGCTCCTGGAGAGCCAGGGCGTCAGTGACGACCGTTGGACAGGACAGCGGTTCCCATGGCCTTGCCTTTGATCAGATCAACGTTGGAACTAGACGGCTGAGCAATGGTATCTAAGAAGATTCAGGCTTGAGAAGTTGGAACGTGTGGTCTATGTATTATGGTAAGACCCTGGTTCTCGTCTCAAGATCTGTCCAGATGAATGGGGATGAAGGAAGATCATATACTGACGCAATCTGAGTAACAAAGCAAACTCTCGTTGGAATGCTATTGTTCTCGCTAGCAGTTTTAACCTTTCACAAGCTTTGTGCGCACAATACAATCTGCTAACCAGTGTGTAGGGAAGGTGTTACCGAAAGTGTATTATCTCAAAGAAAACCAAACACCTATTCACCCGATATCCGAAAAGGAGCTCGATGCTTGTCTTTAGAAAACGCAACAGCATCACGATCCGATGTCCAGAGACAATCTCCAGACTGATGTCAGTCGCAGCGCTAGAAACTGGAGGACTGCCTTCCAGATGGAAGGTCCATGATGCCAATGAAGGTTTGGCCCTGACTGCAGTTTAAGGGGTAATTGTTTCCTCGCCAACCGATGTTGTCGCTACGTAAGCAATTCACAAACTTTGTTGTGGCTAATGAACAATTGTGCGTGGCTGACGAGTTACTAGATACACGGCCAGCAGAGTTGTGGCGGTGCTGTAAGCCGCACACCCTCCCGCCCTGCTAGGTAATGTCAGGGGCCGTTACGACATTTGCACATTGCCCATGTGTACGAAGTACGTACCTCCGTACCTGGCTAAACCTAACCGCAACGAACGCGAATCACTCAATCCCTCATCTCGTCTCATCCGTCCCGACGTCAAAGTGTCCTTAGACGTTGCAGTCACTCCTTTGAAAACACGCACAATCCACGCCAGTACAAATATAATCACCAATTGTTATCCTAATACCAAACCGCCAACATGACGCGCGCAAAGCAGACCATCTCCAGCGGCCTCCTCATCACCTCCGTACGCTCACACCCGTTATCTTCTGTCCGGACCCGCGACGATCACCACCGCTAACATCTCTACCACAACCACAGCTCTACCTCGCCTTCTACCTCGAGCTCATCCCGCTCCCCGAGCTGGTGCAGACCGAGATTGTCCCCGTGGTGCGCATCCCATCTCTTTAATTCCCAGCCGATCCAATCCCATCATCGCAAACCCATCGCAAACAAACCAGACCAAAAACACTAACAAGAACCCCCAAAAAGCTCCCCTTCTGGGCCCTCGTCTCCTTCGGCGCCTACCTCCTCTTCCGCCTCGGCTGGAACGTAATGACCTTCCACGACGTGCCGGAAGCCCACAAGGAACTCGTCGCCGAGATCGAGCTCGCGAAGACGGATCTGCGGCGTCTGGGTGTGGATGTCGATTAAGGGGGATGAGTTGAGCTGATGAAATAATTTGCGTGGGGGAGGAATATGACCGATTTGCTTCCTGACGTGTTGCTTGCCGATGTGCTTCCCAACCAGTTTTACAGAGAACGGCGCAAAGAAGATCAGAATCAAGCAAAGAAAAAGTAATATTATTATCCATTGCAGAGGCGCAAACTGACGTAATTGCGACCGGAATATGACGATCCCGTAACGATTCAACGGACTGCCATAGCTTTACTCCTGATTGCTTTACGTAATGCGACTTTGGGGATGAGATAGGGGGGAAGAGAATCCGAAGCTGTTGTTCGCGCGTTTTCATGTGAAACATTGCCTAGATCTAAGACCGGTTATACTCGTATGCGGCGGGTAAGTAGATCGCGTAAGTGATCTCTGCCGGTGTAGTTGTATCCGAGGCCGCAGTTTGATTGAGTCTAAGGTAGGTATGGATGTCGCGCGCGGCGGGAACTAGTGGAGGCGATGAGATCAGATTGTCGTGGATTGCTAGAAGCAGTCTATACCAAGCAGAAAGGAAACAAAGAGTTGCCTACTATAGGTAGACATCGCAAGTGACTCATCGCATCGTATTTACAGCATCTACATCCCATCTCCTTAACAGTTTGGTTTCTCAATCAATCAACACACAGTCAGGGATTGCCAATTAACAATGCAACAATGTCTATTTCGTGTTTTACCACACGTCTAGACCAACAGCTCTATGATACACACCAGCTAAACAAGTGTATACACACCTAGCAGTCCAGCCATTGGAACGTATTACCACGATACACCTCTCAAGCCCGTGTCCTATCACCCACAATCAAAGCGACGACGATCTTCAACGCCTCAAGCGGATCTTTCCGTTCGCCCAGTAACTTGTCGAACATAGCCGAGAGACCAGCGAGGCTGCCCTTACTATCACTCGCGTGCCCTATTAAATCAAGTTAGCCAGGAACCAGATGGATATGCAAGACGGAAAATAGGGGCAGAAAGTGAAAAGAAAAAAAAAACATACACCTCGCCGGCGCACTAAGCAACAGCCCAATCTTACTCTTCGCCTCGCCCGTCCAGTCAAACTCAATCCGCCACTGGACGCGCGCCGTCAAGAGTTCGTCACCATCACCATCGCCATTACCCACCGCGCCCGAAAGATCGATATCAAGACTCGTGCGACCCAGCAACGAAATAACATCAGCCCTCGACGGGCGCGATTTGCCCCCGTCATCATCATCCTCCTCATCATCACTCAGATTCTGACCACGAGCAGGCCTCCGTCTATTTCGCCGTCTCATAGCCTCCGCGCATTCGAGTATCCGCTCCGTACTGCCCAATTCTCGTCGCGCCGCATACCAGAACCCTGCGCGACGCGTCGCGGCACGCACCCATTCGCCCATGGCCCAGGTGATAACGCTCACGTTTTTCGTGAGCGCGCTGTTGTTCTCGTCGCTCAGGATCTTGTCCACGAAGGGCTTCAGCTCGCTAACAGCAGACGAATCAAGCTGCGGCACGGCGAGCTCCGATACGGACATTGTTTTCGTGTTCACCGTCATGTCGATCGTGGCCATGAACAAACCAGGCGGCGAGGATGCGACGGAAATCGCATGGCGCTGCAGTAAGGGCTTATGTTCGTTTGCATGTCCTGCTTCCGGCTGCATCGTAGTTACGTTTGACGAGAATGTCAATGGCGTGAATACTTGCAGATACGGAAGCTCCTCTTCTGCCGTCATAGAGACAGGATGATGGGAGATCGGTGCCTTTTCTTCATTTTCCTTCTCTGCACTCGGCATTACGAATGGCGGCAGCGCAATAGCATTAGGTTGACCGAACGGCAAAAAGGCGATCGGGTTCATAGCAGCCTCGAGCCAACTCTGCATGGGATCAGGAGGCACCTCCTTTTCGGGGGGTAGCGCGTGTCGACTCAATACGTCTAGTAACCGGCTCTGCTCCGCGGGCGCAGGGAGCTCTACAGTAGCGCGACGCGACTTTTGCATCTCGGATAAGCGCTCGTTCTCACGAGACGTTACCTTGAGATCCTCCTGCAATTGCGCAACTTCAGCTAGCAGAGAGTCGCGCAGCGCCTTTTTATCCGCGAGCGGATCTGGCTCCTCGATCTGCCGCGCGGGATTGAACTTGGGCTTCGAACTACGCTTGCGCCTCGGTTCTTCGCGTAATGAGTCTCTTCCCAGTCGCGACGACGAAGGTTCCTGGATCGTGCTCAGAGCCTCTCTCGGCGGGCGCAGAGCGAGCAGCTGTTTCGTAGGCGAGCTATTCATTCTCGCGGCTAGTGCTTTACTTCTCCTGGGGCGTTTCGATGGCGTATTGTGGATTCCCATTGACGATGTGGCAATGGACGAGGGTTCCGAAAGGCCCCTCTGGACCGGCGTGGGAGGCAGCTGGGGCTCTTCAGGCTGGATTCTGGGGAACACCCCGGGCGGTGGAGATCGTCGCAGTTTTCGTCCTTTGAACGGGTCAATCAGTTCTTCCTCCTCCGCGGAGGGCGGAGGCAGAGGCCTTGGAGAAGGCTTCTCCGGTGACCTCTTTGGTTTCAATCCGCTCTCTGACATCGCGATGGGTCTCCTCATCGGATACGCAGTCGGCATGCCTGTTCCGCCGCCCTCGTGTCTCTGTAGACTTCCAGCTCCAGATTCCGTAGCCATCCCTAGCTGAGTCGTAGCGGAATCAACCCTGCCGCCACCATAGTCGGCTGGCCCATCTGACCTGGGGGTGTCTCCCAACGAAGCGCGTCGCTGAGGTATTTCGGGATTGGCTCGCGCAAGACTCGGCTGGGTTGGCGACACGAACGACGGCTGGTTCAGTCGCGAGGCGCGTCGGGCTGCGCTGTCCGATGAGCCAAGCACGGTCTCATTAGAGTCGTGCACTGGCACGCCCGTCGTTGGAGATGTCTTGCGCCGTTTCGAGGCCGACACTTCCATGGAGAGAATTGTTCCGGACCCCCCTTTTCTCCCAATGAGCGCGATAACGCGCTTGAGATCCTGTATTTATGGCTGATACTCCGTGTTCCGTACGCGCAGTGGGTATTGAACGAGTTGGGCTCCTTGTTGACGGCGAGTCTTTCGCTCTATTGTTTGGCGATAGTTATCGATGCGACCGGTTTTGTGGGTGTATTAATGATAGTAATTCGCGCCAGCATGCACAATTCAAGGAGACCACACTCAGTATCAACCCAGGAGAAAATGATTGGAAACTTGCTTCAACCACTAGCAGTTACCAAGTTACCCGCAGACGCGTCGAATCAACAACATCTAAAGTTGCGATGTTGACAGACGCGAGTCGAGAGACCCCACCGTGGAGCTATTCGGGTCCATGAGCCAGCTGTGCTACAGTGGGCTTTGTACTGGTACTTCCACGGGGAACTTTTACCGGGTAGGTCCGTGTTTCTTGGAGCTTTCCACCTCGCAGGGCTTATCAGACTCAGATAAGGATGAGATTGAGATCTCAACGGTAAAGAATCATCACGTGATCCTTAATTGTTCATACTTTCGGGTACCTGCATTGAATGTTCTTGGGATTGGAAGATGGAAGGCGAGGCCTGGAATTCACAATGACTTGAAGAACAAGCAGGAAACATAAATCAAAGAATTGGTTGTCAATTCAATCTCTTCACGGACTGCTTACTGCGCAGAGAACTCGAGATCGTAGCGCGGCGAGTTAAAGAGAACGCTAACAATCCTACCCAACTAGGCTAAGTGTGGCAGCGAATTCATTCGTCAAACTCCGGGGTGCACATGCTTACCTTACCATTTGGAGTTAGTCCATTACCAAAGGTACTGTAACTAGTTAGTTAGCTCCGATAATTCGGATGTTAGATCGACCAATTATTAAATCTGGTCAGTTTTGCATCGCCCATTCGGAACTTTTCGCAACTCTCTCAATCCCGAGCTTCCCTATTCTCTCGCCCTTGTTTTCTCTCTAGCCTCCTATTCCTGAGAAGTTCCGCCAACGGTCGCCCTGTTTTTCTGTTTGCGATTCCACAGTTCCATTCAGTATGAGACCGTTTTTGCGCCTTGCGCGGCTACAAACCGCCGTGTCGCGGAACCTGCAGATCAGACGGACACACGCCACTCAAGGCGCGATCGCCCGCGATCTTACAGAGCAAGTCTTTCCTCTAGGAACGTACTACGATGCCATTCTCGACGGTGCCAAGGCCCGTGAGGCCAAAGCTCAGCTCGTTAAGGAGGCCAAGCCTGAGCCTGTTCAAGAGAAGAAGCCCGAGCCCGTAACAGAGAAGAAGTCCGAGCCCGTAGCAGAGAAAAAGCCTGAGCCCGTTCGCGAGGAGAAGCCCAAGCCCGTGCAGGAGGAGAAGCCTAAGCCTGCTCAAGAGGAGAAGGCCAAGTCCGAAAGCGAAGAGAAGCCTAAGAAGGAGCGCGAAGAGAAGGACAAGAAGGACCGCGAGGAGAAGCCCAAGCACGAGCGTGAAGAAAAGTCCAAGAAAGATCGCGACGACAAGCCCAAGAAGGAGCGCGAAGAGAAGCACAAGCACGACCGCGAGGACAAGCACAAGAAGGACCGTGACGAGAAGCCCAAGCACGACCGTGACGAGAAGTCCAAGGACTCGAAGCCCCCGCGTTCCAAGAAAGGATCATCAAAGCCAGGTACTACCACTGAACCCTCCACCTCCACCCCCACTGTCACTACTACCACTACCACCACCGAGACTGCCACCGCGCAAGAAAAAGCGCGGATAATCTTTGGTTCTTCACTCGCGGGTCCCGCAGAGCGCGCTGACCGCTTACAGGCCATCCGCGATCGTAGTACGGTGATCGCTGGGATCAGGGTGCCCCCGCGGCCCGAGGAGCCCGACAACTGCTGCATGAGCGGGTGCGTGAACTGCGTATGGGACCGTTACCGGGACGATATGGAGGAGTGGGCGGCCGCCTCCGCGCTAGCGAAAAAGGCGCAGGAGGCCGAGCGCGCGCGTGAGCTCGGTGAACACGCAGACAAGGACGTGCCTGTGTCGTCATCAGCACCACCGAGTAGCGTGGCCACTAGCATGGACGACGACGGCGGGGGCAGCGAGACGAATTGGGAGACCGTGGCGAAGAAGACGGATCGTGGCGATGGCAGCTCCAAGGAGTTCTTCGACGACGACTTGTATAACAATGTTCCTGTTGGCATTCGCGAGTTCATGAAGCACGAGAAGAAGCTAAAGGAGAAGCATAAAAAGGAGGGTACATTTGGCGGCTAGACAAAAGCAGTGACAGAAAAAAGAAGACCATCATAAAGGGGGAAGGGGGTGGGTTGGCATCGCTGGTGATTTATTTCATCTGTATAGAAATCTATAGAGGCGTGATACCCAGTGGGGAGTCGGTGTCTGCTGTTTTTTGTTACGCACGACTCTCCTCTCTTCGCATATATGCTACGCAATTGTCCTTTCCTTTTTGCCCTGCCCCCCTTTCTCTCTCTCTTTCTCCCTGCCTCCTTTCTTGGTGGTAGGTTAACACGCTTCATCATGTCGTGATAAGCCTTCTATCAACAATGCGCTCTAAAGGAATTTTTGTGTGCCATCCCGGATCTATTTCCCATAAAGGTTGGCTAGTCCAAGCCATTCGATGTAAAAAAAGAAAAAAATCCATCCCTTTTTTTTCCCTTCCCGCTCCATTCGCCGTCACCTCGAAATTACATTTAAGCAGCGGCAGTCTTGTTTTTCTGCTCGGCCGCGAGCCGGTCGTGCTCCTCGATGTCTGTGGCCTCCCAGGGGTAGCAGATCCATACGTCGGGGACGGTCCGGGCAGCAATGTATCTCGAGTCATCGATCGCATCGGCGGGCAGGACACCCTTCTTGACCTTGTCCTTGTTCTGCATCGCGAGAGAAAGATCAGTATGCGAATGTCGTCGCGACGTAAAACAGTGCCTCGGCTGGAATCTGGAACGAGGATTATGAAGATGGAATGGAATGCGACTCACGTGTAAGACAAAGATGCTGAACTCTGTCTTCTCAGTCTCGCGACCAAGCTTCTTAGAAACCTCCTCAACATCCTTCTGGAGCTCCTTGACGGCGTACTCGAGGGTAGTGCGGGTGTCGTCGACCTCGTCAACGATGAGGATGCGCTTGCCGACCAGGTTCTCCATACCGCCGAGACTGCTGAAGTCGAGCCATTGTGTGCGGGTGACCTTGGTGCCGATCTGGTCGACTGTGCCGGCAGTCTTGTTGCTGGGGTCGGTGGAGGGGAGTTCTTCGTAGAGCGACAAGCCGATGGCCTGGATGGGGATGTTGGGGTTTCCGGGCTGCTTCAGGAAGGATCGCAGGATACGGGCGGGAACGTAGCCACCACCGCCAATAGCGATCATGAGCTGGGGCTGCAGGTTGGCCAGCATCTTGGGCGCGGCCTCCTGGCACAGCTTGTGGACCTATGGTTGCGCACAACAGATGTCAGCCGCAGGAACATATGTGATATATCTTGTTTCGGCTTCTCCACGCCCATGGGATGCATCGCTGCGACTGATAGGACGCCGGAGTGGTGCAGGGAGTAACACAGGGACGTAAAGCAGCCGTCCTGCTGCTCCAAGATCGTTTCTTTTTCGAGCGTGTACGTCCCGCGCTGGACTGGACAGGCATGTTGATGTGGGGTGTGATTCTAGGAGAATGTCTCTCGTGTGGTGTGGCAAGTCGCATTTGCGACGAGGGATAGGTTGGAGGCGTCGGCATCGATCGCGGGGGCGTGGAATAATACCAGGGAAATCGAAATAAAATCGCACTTACATCGTTATACGTGACGTAGACTTTCTCCACCATTTTGACGGTTTTATTATGTTTCTTTGCCTTTACGCAACTTGGGATATCAACAACAAAAGTGATGCGAAGAAGGAGGAGGAGAAAAAGACAATGGCAAGAAGTAATGGTGATTAGTAGTTTTGGATGGTTTGGATGGACGGACCAGCTCAAAGGAAAAGGAAAAAAATATCGAGCACGTCTCGGGACAAGTCTAAAATAGACAAACGGCCAAGCCTAAGGCAAGATGGAACCTTAGGTAGGCACGGATTACGGCGGAATAACAGGAGCAGGGGAAGAAAAAACTTCTACATGGTACATCTGAAATGACGCAAAGGAAAAAAAAATCCATCACAAGATGTTGATAACCCTCGGTGACTGTGGTTTTTTAGTGGGGCGTGTAGGCGCTGGCGCTGGCCGGTCTGGGAAGGAGGAGCAACTTCGCAAGAGACGAAACGGGACGGACAACGGCGATGCGACAAACCTGGGAAGACTGCTCCGATACCTTTAGGCTTTCGGTACTTCTTTTCACATGGAGGGGCTGAAGTGCGCAGAATTCGTCACAACCGCCAAGTTCGAACTCGCAACCCCGCCATGCCGATGATGCACGCTAAAGTAATTAGAAATCCCATTGAAAAGTCGCGGGCGGCGCTCGCTCACGGGTGGTCCGTGGATTGATCCAGCGCACCACAACAGTTGATTTGTCGCCATACACTACACGTGTATTCCGTAATCGCATGCCTTGCGGATTAGTGCGTGCGTCCGAGGAGATATTTCTTGCGAATTCAATACGTTTTTCGTACCTAATAAGTCGCACAGTTTCAGGTGGTGAATCGGAGTGACAGGAGATTCATGAATAATCGGAACCGAAGATCGGGTGACGGATTTACGGTTCACCGATATCTCCATGGATGAGATCGTTGCGCCACTGGCAGCCACCGTGTTCAGCCACATCAAACCGTATCTGAATTGAATTCCGCGTTGCCCTGCTGTGAACTTCGAATTTACCTCCTGAATTGTCTTGAAAGGCAGATGAATCTGTACAGCTGAAAACCAGAAGCAAAGACCAGAAGAAGTGATACCACTCGAGTACAATATGGATGCACCCTATCTGCCGACAGCTGAGATCCAGTGACAAAGCAGACATGGAGCCGGTCGTTGATCTCCATTCTGTGACTTCTCGAGATAACGCAAGACGTTCCGGACTCCCTACGAGTTGGGCCTAGATATGACCACAGCATGGGAACTTTTGGTGCTGTCGACACACAGGCGCGATACCGGAGTCGCTTATTCCATACATTTGACTTGCGGACCTGCAGAAAACACGACATCCGTCAAATCTCGTTGGCGCAGGTACGAACTGGCTGGTGGTCATCCGACTCCTCAAGAGGTCGAAGATAAACCCTTTGGACGGCAGTCTGCGCTGGCATTGGTCCCCCCACCCTGCTAGACGGATGGGTGAATCGCATTCCTACCATCGTAAGTGCAACTCCGTAGTCCAATCTCATCGCGTACCGAATTCCGCTCAGTCTGGTCGGGGGTCCTGCTGTGCTAGCACGAATTCTACGGCCGTACTGGGACGGACCCTGATGCCATGGCGCCACACTAGCGGCTTTGACGCCGGCCGGTTGGCGGCGCGAGGATTTAGGGGTTCCGTGAACACGAAGGGAAGCGCACGTATGTATGGAATACCTACACAAATCAACGTCGCGTGTCTACGCATCATGCTTCACTGATAGAGCACGCACTTCGACATTCACTCGTGCGCAATCAATGAGTCCGGAAGAATAGCATGTGCAGTCTTTTGACTGTGACTTTCCTTCATTCTTTCTTCTCGGATTACTTCGTACTTCGAAGCTTTGCGGTTCAGAAAGCCAACTTTGCCCTTCATTTCGATCGATTCTCCAATATTCTTCAAACACTCATTACACAACACATAATCGTTGTTGGACGAGCTAGCAGCCAAATTTTTCGTTGCTTGAGAGGAATCCCTTGAGCGCTGATCGCATCACCATGAGTACAAACGGGCTCAACCGTCTCATGGTGGTTAGGGACTCAAAACGAGCCAGATATTTTGACGATTGGATCTTTTCAGGCCCCAAACGTACCCATTCTCTACCTTTAAAATCGCTTGAAGAAAGACTAACACCTCAAACGCATGCGATATGGAAAACTGTCGACAAGTGCCCAATATCCAAGGGATGTTGGATGAATGGTTGAAGGAAGCTCGCAGTCTTTCGACATGCCTATTCGCACGCGACCTGCGGAACATTTACGGAGGAAAAGGCCCTTTTCACTTTTTTCCCCTCTGATCTCCCTCCCTCCTTGCTCCTTTCATTCCCGAATTTGTTTATTTATTGATTCATTCTCTTTTTTCTTGTTTCTCGATCTTCCTGCATATATCAAATCAAGGGACCAAACACGACTGAATGATGAGAGGCGCTCCACCGTTGAGCTGTCGGCAAGCGCTAGCAGCCACTTGCAGCCGTTCTCAGCTGTGAACGGCAAGGGGACTGTGAGATCACACAACAACGCGCCAAGATGAGATCAATTTGTGCAGTCTTGAGGTCATCCGCGTCTCTATCCCATATACTCTGTATACGAGGTACGGAATGTGGAATTCTGAATAAGCCGGATGGAAGCCGGTATCGTTATTCAGAACTGGACTTTGTGGTAGGTAGGTAATCCGTACCGGTATTCCGTGTCCGCATTGCCCGGAATCGGTCCTGTATTCCGTAGCGACGATGCCTCTGTTTCCTGAAGCACCTCGCACGACGTCACGCCCGCACTCTTTAGACGTAGGTAGTACTAGAGAACGCGCGCGAGGACGCAAAGAGCAGGTGAGTAAACAGAACGGTGTGAAGATGTTTGTGACGAAGGCCGTATCGGAGTTATTCATCCCGGCGACCTCTGTTTCCTCCGTCCTATTCCCGGCGACAGATGATACTAGAACGCATCACGACTCCACGACCAACCACCACCACGGGCCCGACCCGGGTCTAAAACTCAAAGTGACAAGGGAAAACCTCATCCGTCGAGCTTGGCCGTGCCTCTTCCCCGCTGAAACTGGTTACCCCGCCATACTCGGGATCGGAATAGGTCGAGGTCTGAGTTGTGAGATCAGCCGAGGCAGAAACAACCTTGTCGGCTGGGTATTTCTATGACTTATTAAAACACCGTGGTCGTTTCTTTCTCGGCTCCTCCAGTGAGCTGTTGTATATGAATCGATAGACAAGGCAGGTGACTACCTATATTATCGACAAACGACTCATACAACAATGACGAAGCCTACCAAGAGTATTACTCAAACCGACGGCGTCACCGATGCGTTGTGTCAATTCATCGTCAACGCCAGCTATGACCAGCTCGGCGCGGGTCTCGTAGATAAACTGAAGGACCTCATCACCGACTGCATCGGCATAGCAGCTGGTGCCGGTGCCATCTGCGAGTCCACTGAGCCATTCCTACGAGCCGTCGAAGCACTCGGTGGAAAGTCCGGTAAGTCGACCGTGTTCACCAAGGGGAGCTCATACTCGCCACAATATGCCGGTCTCTTGAACGCGGCCCTGGCGCACTCCTTCGACTTCGACGACACACATGCCTCCTCTATCTTACATCCGGGTGCTACCGCCATCCCTGCTGCCCTCACACAAGCCGAGCTGCTGAACAGCGACGGAAAGACGCTGTTATTAGGCATTGCTGTCGGCTATGAGATTACCTGCCGCATTGGACGCGCATACAACTTTGGAGGCTACACGAATGGCTTCCACAACACCGCGACAGCGGGTATTTTCGGCGCCGTAGCCGCGATATCCAAGATCAAGGGCCTGTCTTTCGAGCAGGTGAAGAACGCCTTTGGCTTAGCAGGATCTAAAGCTGCTGGTTCCATGCAATTCCTCGACAACGGTTCATGGAACAAGAGACTGCACCCCGGTTTTGCCGTGCACGATGCTTTCGTTGCCGTCGCACTGGCGGAAGCCGGTGTTGTTGGTGCCACGCGCCCCATCGAGGGCAAATACGGCGCTTTGCACTCGTTCTCGGCCACTTCGACGACCGCTGGATTGACGGACGGTCTTGGTTCAGAGTGGATCTTCGCCGAGACGGCCATCAAGCCATTCCCTGCTTGTCGAATGACGCACTCGGCTATCGAGGTAGTGAGCGGTGTTGCAAAACAAGCGGCGGGAAAGACGTTCGAGCGTGTCACGGTTGCGCTTTCACCGGGCTGCTTCCCCATTGTCGGACCCGCTGACAAGAACAAGATTCACCCAAAGACCATCGTTGATGGCCAGTTCTCCATGTACTACCAGGTAGCCATCGCATGGCTGTACGGAATGGACATTGGCTGGGGAATGTACGACAAGAGCAAGATGGAGAGCCCCGAAGTAGCAGCGCTCTGCGACAAGGTAGAAGTCATCATCAGAGACGACGTACCTGATCTCGCGACCAAGCTGACATTCTACTGGACGAACGGCACAACAACGGAGGCCGGTCTGGTCTACCCGCTTGGTGAACAGCAGCACCCTTTCTCGAAGGAGCGTGTCCAGGGCAAGTTCCTGGGTATGGTTGCCCCGGCATATTCTGTCACGACGGCACGTGCGATTCTGGATGTCATTGAGAGTATTGACCAGCGGAACACCGCTGATCTCATGAAGTTGTTGTAGGAAAAGGGGTTTCATCGTATCGTTCGAGTTATATCTGTAGATAATACCTTCATGAACTGTGTTACTAGTTTATACCAACTTGCATCAACATACATATTTCTGAGTCTCTAGAATCTGCGCACTTGAGTGACTTCACCATCTGACCAAGAGAATTCATAAGAATGTACTTCGTATGTTGGCTACCTCATATCGGCTCTTACACGAATAATATACCAGAATTCTTCTCTTCTCATCTTACCCAAACCCACCACATCCCCGACTCCTCTCCGCTAAACTCCATCTCACCCCCAAAACACACCCCCTTACGGCTCACCCCAAATCTCATCCGCAATCTGCCGCACAAGCGCAAGCTTCGCCCTCTCCTCCTCAACAGAAAGCGGGTAACCGCTCTCATGCGTCGAGAATCCACACTGGGGCGAAACACAAATGCTCTTCAACGCCTCCTCAACCGAGCTTTGACGGCCCTCCGCAATGAATCTAGCCGCCTCATGCACGCGCTTCTTGACCGCCTCCTTATCCTCCAGCTCCGGCAACTTGGTGCTAATGACGCCCAAAACGACATTCTTGCCCTCGGGCAGGAACATCAGCGGCGCAAAGCCACCAGCGCGCGCAGTGTCGTACTCAAGGTAGAACGTGTTGACATTAAGATGGCGAAACAACTTCTCCGCAATAATATCATACGCGCCCTCCGCAAAATGTCGTCCACCAATAAAATTCCCGCGGCAAAGATGGATACCAAAATGCATATCCTCCGGCGCATCGCGAACGCAGAGATTATACAGCTCGATATACGCATCGAGTAAATCGTCCACAGAGCCATGATTATCCGGATCAGATTCCCACCCAGCACGGAACTTCTCCGAGCAAAAGTACGCCATGCCGGGATCATCGAACTGGACATTGCGCAGTCCGGCTTCGTACAGCAGGGCCAATTCCCCGCGATACGCAGCGGCCACATCGGCAAAGTACTCCCGATCGTTCTTATACACGGCGGGACTATACGCGCGGCCCTGCTTATAGCGCATATGGAACCACGCGGGCGTGATCATCGTCATCTTGACATCGTCCCACTCCTCCCTAGGCAGCGCCGCCTGCACAAGCCGTAACTCAGCAAGATTCGACACCGATTTGGCCGGATTATGTCTGATGCGGCCATTCGCAACGACAGAGTCCCCCGGCATGACCTGGCGGTCTGCCTCGATCAGCGAGACCACGTCCGGATGGTACAGACGGAACAAGTCGGCCTCGGCGTCCTGCAGCTGCACGGTCCCGTCGAACTCGTCCCACGTGTGGCCCCAGAAGCGCGTGCGCGTGAACTCGCCCGATGTCACGGCGCGGAAGCCGAGGGAGCGCTGGAACGCGACTATGTCGGCGATCGCGGCTTTTTCGGCGGCCGGGAGACCGGCTTCGGTTTCGGTGATGTGCTGGTCGCGGACTTGGGCGCGGATTTTGAGGAGGGAGGCGGGGCGGAGCAGGGAGCCCATGTGTTCTGCGCGGAAGGGGGGTGCCATGGTGAGCGTGCAGTCAGGTATTCTGTAGTATGAAGAGGAGGATTACGAAGTTGGATGAGGAGGAGAAGAGAAGGTCTACGAATGCTGTCGACGACGACGACGACTATATATTACTACGACTATGATGTCATATCCATGTATTCATCTAGCAAAGCCTACGTGATGGAGTCGGGAACTCTCGCGTGCAGGATAGGTAAGATAGGCGCACGTTGCTGCTGCGGTAATAGACCATGGCATGCCGGTAAATGGAATCCGTAACATCGCCTTCTTTCCAAGACGAACGGCGTGAGGCGGATGTTTATGCGCTGATAATAATAGGGGCGTCACCTTACTAGGGGAGAAACTACAGACCATGCGGAAGCGGGGAAAAAGCACAGAATTTTTTTTCTCGAGAGAGTCACATTTTTTTGAGGCAATGTTGGCGTTGCAATGGAATTCGGTGGGGGAGATTTCGCTTGCTCGGGTTGAGGTGATGGTGAATCGGGAGGGAGGATTGGTGAAGCGAGTCGGAGCGAGTCACGAAGCTCGATATCTCCGATCACGCTAGATATTCTTAGGGGAGGGGCTAGGCTTGATGGGGGCTAGAGGCGGGCTGTGGTGATTAGTAACCAGCGCTTATGTATTGCGTACTAGGGGCTAGCTGAAAACGTCACCTGATGACGGTCTGCGCCGGCTGGGAGCTGCTGTTAGGTATTTCGTGGAGGGGTCAATGACGAGACTTTCACTCGAGGAGAGAGATTCTCTGAGAACACATCTCACAGACGGAACGAAGTCTTGAACATCACGATTACGGATTACGGGTAGGTAGGCCATCACAAAGCAAAAGAAATAGATTGAACGATCAAAGTTTATTGAATTGTCATAAACATCAAAACACCACCAATACGGTACACAAACGCCGCTGTCTATCGAGTATCTGTCAGACACACCGCACTGGGAACTCAACGAGTCCCTTGCATTCCATCAACACAAAGGAAACATGGGGGGGGGCGGAGCTTTTTATAAGGAGGTAGAGGGGGTTTCAATCCACCACATTAAATCTTCTCAACATATAACTTTACTTTTTCCATTCCTTTTCTCTTCCTTTACAAGGCAAGGACCGCGCCCACGAAGGCGACGACGGCCGCAATGCTGCTGCTGACCTTGCCGACACCGGCTGTGACTGGCACGGACGGCAGAGGGCCGGTGGGGTTGGCGCCCGCGGGACCCCGGCTGGTGGCCGAGCCGGGAGCCAGAGAGGTGGACCAGCTGTTGGGCTTGACGTGGGTGCCGTTACCGCCAGCGAAGGCGTGGCCGACGTTGGCGGCGGGGACGGGGTAGCCACCAGGACCAGCGGGCTGAGCAGGGGTGGTAGGAGGGTAGCTAGATTTGTCCTGGGGAGGGTAGGAGTCGGAAGAGCCGCTGCCAGAGTAAGACTCGGCGTAGGACATACCGTTGTCAGACTGAGCGTTGCTGTTGGAGTTGGAGTTGCCGTTGCCGTTGGAGTAGGAGTAGGCGTTGGATGAGCCAGTTGAGCCGGTGGACACACCGTTGCCAACAGGGACACCAGCACCAGTGGGGACACCCGTGGGCTGGACACCACCGCTGGGGACGACGCCAGCAACAGTTACAGAACCAGCCTTGCCGAGACCGTTAGTAGGGACGGAGGCACCGCTGAGGAGACCACCGGCAGGGACGGAGCCAACGACGGGCAGACCGCTGGCAGAGGGGACACCGGAGGGGACACCGACAGGAACACCAGCAGTAGTAGAGGCGCCAGTTGAGCCAGTGGGGACAGCAGTGTAGACAGGGAAAGGAGGAGCGGTGAACTCAGCAGGGGCGACAAAGCTGGTAGTGCTGGAGCAAGGAGTCATGGTGTTGACCTGCTCAGTAATGCTGGAGATGTCGTGGGCAGCGCCAATGACAATGCCAGAGGGCTGGGCAGCGTGGACGAGAGTTACGCTGGTGTGGAAGCCATCAGGGCAGTTGCCAACCATGTTGACAGCGCAGGCACCGACGGTGAAGGTCTGGACCTCGCCAATGACGGAGTTGATGGAGTCGAGAGGGCCGGCACCGGGGGCAGGGGTGGTAACGGCACCAAGCGACAAGGGGAGAGCACCAGTGGGGAGGACACCGGTGGGGAGGATACCAGCGGGGTAGCCAGAGGGGGCACCGCTAGGGCCTACAGCAGTACCCAAGCCGGTGGGAGTGGGGATGGCAGGAACAGCGCCGGTGATGGTAGAGGTGGCGATGGGCGTGTAAGGCTCCTTGGGCAAGCAGACGGTCTGAGTGGGGATGGAGAGAAGAGCGGTGGAGACGGTAGGAGCCAAGTTGATGGCCAGCAAGTCATCGACCTGGACACCAATCTGGGCAGCAGCACCGACGTTGAGGCCGTAAGACTGTAAGACCGAAGTTAGTCACCGATAACGAATCACTAAACGAAACAGGTAGGGAATCGGATACTCACCTCCTTCTGCAGAGGGCAGTCAGGAGTGGCACAGAACAGGCCAATGTACTCCAAAAGGTTGGCGTAGACGGCGACCTCAACACCAGCGCCAATGTTGGGGATATCGACACCAGGGAGGAGATCACCAAGAGGAACAACCTCGTTGGCATCAACACCGGCAGAGACACCGAGCTCAACACGGAGACGCAGATCAGCCAACAGCTCAGTGCAGCCAATGCGGACAGTGATGGGCAAGACCTTGACGGTGACACCAGAGAAGTCGGTGTCCAAGATGTTGCCGTTGAGGATGTCAGTGGAGATGGAAGACTCGGGCAGGCTGACGTAGACACCAGCAGAGAGATCCAACTCAGTGTGGACACCGAGGACGAGGTCAAGGTAGACGAGAGCATCGACGTTCAAGCCAGGGACGGGGAGCGAAACCTTGTTGGGGGAGACAAGGTTGACGGCGATAGTGGCAGCAGCGCCAATGTGGACATCGAGGTCAAGGAGGACGTCGACATCCTTGAGCGTGAGGCTCAGAGCAGGGGCTTCGCTGACCAGGGAGATAGTGGCTTCGATCTCACCCTCAACGTGGCAGTCGTGGCAGACAACGGACACCTCAGCACCGGCAGCAGCCTCAGCGACGGGGGAGACAGCGACGTCGGCGAGGACACCGGCAACGAGGGTCTTGCCGCTAAGATCGGCCTCGAGCTCGATTTCGACAGAAACGGGCTTGGAGAGATCAAGAGGGTTCTTGCTGTGGGAGACCTCGAGAAGGTCGTCGGGGAGACCAAGAGGGTTGCCCTTGCCGGGCAGGTTGATCTCGTCCTCATCGTCGTCGGAGGAAGTAAGTCCGTCAGTGGGCAGGCCGAGGCCGTTGGTATCAGGCAAGCCAACACCCTTAGTGCCAGGAAGGAGGCCGTCAGTGCCGGGCAGACCAACACCCTTAGAGCCAGGGACGAGTCCGTTCGTGTCGGGCAGAAGTCCGTTGGCATCAGGAATACCGACTCCCTTGCCAGGGACAGGAAGTCCATTGGTGTCAGGGAGACCAAGTCCGTTCGTGTCGGGGAGACCAACACCGTTTCCAGGCAGAACACCGTTAGTGTTGGGAAGACCACCGGGAACAGCGCTGCCAGCGTTGGGGAGACCGAGGCCGTTGCCAGGAAGGGCACCGTCGGTGCTGGGAAGACCAAGGCCGTTGGTGTCAGGCACGCCGACTCCATTGCCAGGGACTACACCGTTTGTGTTGGGAACACCAAGACCGTTGGTGTCGGGGAGACCAACTCCATTGCCGGGGACAACTCCGTTGGTATTGGGCAGACCGGCACCCTGGCCAGGAACAGGGACACCGGGAACGACACCGTTTGTGTCGGGCAAACCTAGGCCCTTACCGTTACCGTTACCACCCTCGGGGTAGTCACCGCCGTTGTTCTGGGAATCATCGCCGCCCTTGCCAACGGGCAGGCCAAGACCGTTACCTTGGGGAAGACCAAGTCCATTACCATTACCACCCTGGGGCAAACCAAGGCCGTTGCCGCCCTTGTTCGCACCGAGGCCATTATTATTATCATCACCTTGCGGGTAGTTGTTACCGAAGTTGGAGTCGCTAGAGCCGGTCTTGTCATCGCTGCCTTGGGGGTAGTTCAGGCCGTTGGCGTTACCGTTGTCGTAACCCTGGGAGTAACCGCGAGCGGCATGGACACCGACGCTAACGTCGGCAACGTCGTTGCCACTGTGGGGAGCAGCGGAGGCCAGCGAGGCGACCATGGCAATAGCCACGGAGCCGTGGTGTGAGAAACGCATGGCTAATTAGTGATTAAGACGGGGGGCTTTACTAGAGAGAGTAGGTAAAAAAAAAAGGCGAAGAAGAAAAAAAAGGTAAACTCGTAAGGACACAACTAGGTATTCATCCACAAGGAAACCCTCAAAAGGCAACGAAGAAAGGAGTGTCGTGATGCTGTAAAGCACACAAATGAGAGTAAAGCTGCGGGTTTTTGGATGAAAGGGAGAGAGAGTAGAATGGCCGCTTAAGTCGGGACCTGGACCTATTTGAAGGAAATTCGTCGTCGCGACGTATCTACAGTACAGGAGAGTCACGATGTGGTTCAACCATGGCTCGCAGTGAAATTACCCGGCGTCGTCAATATCAGGTCGAGAGAAGAGTCGAGGTCCTCTCTCTCGTATGTGTGTGTGCCTACGATACGATACGATACGTACATACTCGTGTGAGAAGACGCCCTGTACCTTGCAGATATCAGAACCATTCTGCTGATTTGTTGGTAGACTATTGTAGCCCCGACCCCAATAGTGATCCAGCCGTAGCCAGACGCACGTGTGCATCAATTTACTCTTCACTTTTTTTTTACTTACAAGTACATACTCGTATTAATGATTAATGACAGAGTCTATAGTGGATAATCTCGCAGACACAAGTGCTCACCTATCGAGCACAGACATGGCGATAATCTCACAGGCTGTCGCATCAACAAAACAAAAATAAAAATAAAGTAATGTAAATACCGAGCCATCAAGCCACAGGAAGAAGAAAAACCTTGTCCCTGTCGTTGTGTTGTGTCGGGTGTGACTTCAAGGAAATCCGGATGTAGTGACTGTACGAAAAGGGGTCAAGCCCGGCACGTTTCCGCACGGGCTAACCCGTTCCAGACATCCTGGGTGTGGCTTGTAGCGACAAATTGCTTCCATCTTACCTACATAATCCATACCTCATATCTAGAATTATTATTCGGTGACTTTTTCAGTTTGTAATGGGGTAGGAAGTAATAGTCAGAAGACACTACACCGCTTCTTTATTGGCTTGGGAATCTTTCTACTTTACTCCGCAGGTAGTTCGTGTACGTAGATCTGTATAACGACCGTAGTGTTCTCAATGCATATTCGCTGCGTTGATCACCAATTTGTTCCCTCTTGGCATTCGAGAAGCAATGCGAACCCGTCTATGTACCTATTCCACTCTCTCGTACAACAAGCCTAATGCCCCCATCGTATGCGCGCCGTACCTTACATATCACCCTGCTCGTACATACCTACTGTGCCAACTGCGGCTGAGATCAATGTATGTAGCACCCGGCATGTGTGTCATAATAGAACCTACCACCTCCCATAGCCAAGGAACGTGCACATGAATGAAAGGGTGAAGGTCGTATCGTACCTACCGACGACGCTTGAAATAGGGTAGGGTAGTAGGGTGACATCCCGTGCTTGATGACAGGTCTGGACTCTGGACTGCCGGATGACAAGCTGACAACTTCACAGTACCTTTCCTCACTTTTAGTATTCCCGTTAATATCTTCATTCAGAGTACTTTTCCCCGTTAACATCTTCATTCACAGTATCTTTCCTACACTTACTATTCCCGTTAACACCTCCAATTCACTTCCTCTACCTAACTCACAACTCGCCCCAACTCCCAATCCGCCCAAGACATAACAACGCAAACAAAAACGCCAAGCATCAAATCCTCCAGTGTATCAAACCGGCAAGGCGTCCCCATAAACCCGACTATACGCAACTATAGACATTCATTTCCTGCGTCACTCTCACTTCCCTTCTCACTCCCATTCTCACTCTACAGTATCTCTCCCACTCCCACTCTCTTTTCACTACCTACCCATACCAATACCCGTACCAATACCAATACCTCTCTCTCTACCTACCTCTAGTACCTCTATGTAGTACCACCTCGGCCCCAACCGAGCCCGTGGACCCCCATCCCATCCCATCCGGGGGAAGCAGCACTAGCACCGACACTAGTGCACGCTACCTATCCGTGTCTAACCCAGTCCGTCTTTAACCCAGTAACCTAGTACCGCACGGTAAAGGGTCTTTCCATTCGTGCTGCTTTTCCATCAGGGGATGCTTCACGCACTCACCACTGCAGAACCAAACAAAAAAACATAACACATTCATGAATAAAAGGCTTACAGTCCTACGTACTCTCAGTTCTCAGTTTCCAGTTTCAACAGGAGAGTAAAAGAAACGAACGTGTCTAGACAGTGAAATAAGCAACCTACTTGTACAAGTACGTTGGGAACCTGACCTGACTTGCCGGCAATCAATCAATCAACCCAGTCCGTCCGTGCCATCTCCACCGAAAAAGCATCAGCTTACCATACTCAGTAGTCACCCTTTATCAATTTTCATTTCCTCCTCCCCTGCAGAAAAAAGCATCTATCGCATCCATACTTCTACCTAGGTACCTTACATGCCATGCCGTCTTGACTTATCACCAACAAAAAAGGGACGGTCCAGATTTCTATAACGACTTACTCGTACACCCGGTAATCAGACAAGTACCATTCATTACTTGCGGCATACCTCGTCCGAGCTTGCCCTCGTATCATACAGACAGACATACGAAAGTACCGGGAATATGAGATATGTGACGCCTAGAGGCTGAAGAACTTTCGTCCTTCTCACAACGCACTGTGGCTTGCTACATGCGAAGCATCCCATGTATCAAGCCGCATTCGTAATGCTTGACAATGCAAATCTAGACGGACGACACTACGAGTCATCTTCACCCGTCAAATCAATAGTCGGCCAGACTCGTCGCCGCTGATTCACATCAGCGCACGGAATCGCCTCATACTCACCCTCGCTCGCATCAACATCCATCTCCACCTCTACACTATTCCGGTGAGGAATCACACACTGCCGCGTGCCCACGTACTCGACATCATCATCGCCATCACTGCTCTTATTCTCCTTCTCCACCCCTTCCTTCTCGAGATCACAAAAGTCGACATCGGGGTCGTCGGGATCGAGCGGCTCATTCTCGACGGTATAGACGCCGTCCTGCACCTCAAGCCACTTTCTCAGGTGCCGGTACAGCACCTTCACCATCATCGGCGGAAAGGCATTCCCGATCTGCGTCTTCCGGTCTGGGATCTGAAAGGGATAGTTCAGCGGAAACGTCTGGAGTGTCGCGTACTCGCGCAGTGTGAAGTCTCGCCGGCCATTCGGGTGGTAGTTGCCGTAGCCCCCGTTTGTCGTGATGCACCGTCTGAGCGTAATATCGGGGTCCCAGCGCGGCAGGTACTTGCGCGTCATCTCATAGGGATTGTGCATCCCGTTCTCGATGTCGTCTTCGCCGTAGACGTCGCCGCCGTTACTGTTACCATTCAAGTCACGTCGTTTTCGTAGCGCCGCGTCTTTGGGGATACGTGCCAGCATTTTCTTAACAGTAAGGTAGGGTTTCCGACCGCGCCTATTCAGCTCCGGCGCCGCATGTGTTGGTTTGGGGATCCAAGGCAACTCCTCTCCTGGACAAGAGCCGACCATGACTAGGCGCTTGCGTGTCGCCGGCAAGCCCCAGTCTACCAAGTCGACAATCTTCCATCGCATCGAGTAGTTGCTTTCCGTAAAGCCGTGGATAAGCGCGTTGAAATAGTACTCGAATTTGGGGACAAGTATGCCAAAGGTTTGCTCGAGCGTGAAGATGCGTGGGCGGAACTTCTTCAGGAGTTCGTGGCAGGAGGAGAGCGCAGCGATGTTGGCCTCGTCATTCACGCCGGCACAGGTGTGCGCCGGTGACCAGAACTGACAAGGTGGTGATAGGTTCAGCACGTCCACCCTGGATTTCGGGTCTTGTCTATCGATGAAGTCGAATATGTCCATGTGATACAGCTCGGTCTCTGGGAACACCTTCGCGTAAGTCCGGCAAGCGCCCAGATGGTGATCGCAGGCGATCTTGATGTGGAATCCAGCTTTGCGCGCACCGCACGATGCGCCCCCTGCGCCACAGAACATGTCGCCGAACGTGTAGCGTTGACCGGGTTTCTTCTCAATGAGCACGACATCGGGTTCTGCCTGTCCGTCTTCAAGCTGGACAACTGGTCCAGTCACCCGACCGTTCGCGTTCTCCGGGTCATGGTCGCCGCCGCGGACCTTGCCACCGCGCCAAACGTTGAACCTGCTCGTATCGGATACCTCGAATCGCTTCTTGGTAAGTTGCTTGGCGTTGAAGTGCTCGATGATATATTCGAAAGGCGCTGCAAATTTCTGTGTTTGCTCGATGTGGCCGATGCGAATCTCGGCATTTCTATAGATGAAGATGCATCTCCATCGGCACATCAGAACGCCGTTCAGCTCGAGATCGGAGATGTTAAAGTAGATTCCTAAGGGGGTCCGATGCTCGGGGAAGTCCGCGTTGGTGAAATGACAATTGCGAGTCTGGATGACTTCTGCGATGGGCACCTCAATAGCCCCCTGGGCATCTTCGGGGCGTTTGTCGTTGTTGTCGCGGTGGAGGATCATGGCCAGCTCGTTTCGTAGTCGTGGAAGGCGTCCGCGGAGATTCCTGAGGCGCGTCAAGGGGAGACCACGTAGTATGATGCTGTCTGATATCTTGACAATACTTTTGATGAGGAGGAATGAAGCCTTGAAATATGAAGGCTGCGGTAGAGGATGAATCTCTACTGTCATTCCAGCCTCCAGCTTGGAGCCGTTGAAGTTGTAGTTGCTCAACAGAGTCTCTTGACTAGCGGAATCGTTGCGCACATGCTCAGACTCGGTTCGTGACTTCAGTGTAGGCTTGTCTTCCGTCAAGTCAATGACCTCTGCCAGCTCTGGCAAAATCTCGTCTTCGTTCTGCTCCTCCTCATTCTTTCCCTGAGCCAGGGGAGCCGCTCCTTGCCTGAACCGTCTTCGTACATTCTTCAGTCGCTTTTCGATCGCGGCTGACTCTGCTTCTATGGGCGCTTCCTCCGCCTCCAAGTCTATTTCATCCTTGAAGCTGCGACTTGGAGTTGTTGCCATCTTTCGAAAGATATCGACGAAATTCAAGGGGAACAGGTGGGAATACTTTCAGGGGGGAGAACCGGCAGAAGACTCAAGGCAACTAGCTTCTCTGTCTTTTGCTTCAATGTATGGTGATTTTAAGTATGTCGACTGACAAAAAGAATGAGGATGCGTAATTGAAGAGAAAGAAAAAGAGAAGAAAGATCACGATGGATGAGAAAGAAGGGTAAGGGGTGACTGCCCTGGAAGGCAGAAAGATAGATAGATAGAGAAAAGGCACCGATTTGATGCTGTGCAACTTCAGCAAGGAGCAAATGGCATCACCAGAGATCATACCTAGAAAAGAATGAATAGAACCAGGCCAAACATACGCCCATAGAAGGGCGGATGTGTAAACCTGGCAAGTAGGACCCATGATGACGATGAGGGTGTTTGGGAGGTACGGTTTCAGAGGAAGGCGTTGCCAACACACACTCGTGACTTCCTGACGCGTTTCACATGCATCGCGAGATGCAGCTCATTTACCGTATTGGACGCGTCTCGTGACATATACCGTCTCTGGTAATCCGCAAACCACAGCAAAACGTTTCAGCTGTTAGGTAATCGAAACCGAAGAATGAAGATGAAGATATGGTAAATCGATGGACGTATTTAAGACTAGACCGGTTGCCTTATCTTCGTGGTTTCAGCACGAACTCCTCATTCTCATTTTGGTGAGAGAGGCCTAAGAGTCACCGTTTGTACTTTTTAGTCCGGCAGGACTTGAGTGATACCTCAGCTGATTGCAACTCGGAACCCTGACTGGCTGGTGAGTCCGACTGAGACTCACAACTCACAAGCGTCAATGAGGTCTCATCACTTGATGTGCCTCGTCGATGCATCTCATACAAAGATATTTCAAAAAATGAAAATAAAAAAAAAAAAGACCAAAATAACCATCCAATCAAAGATGGCGCGAGAGGGACGAAAAGGACAGTGAGTGGTACGATCTAGGACGACACACAAAGGAGGCATGAATATCCGGGCTGAAGCTATGACAGAAAAAGGAGAAGACCACCAGTAGCGCGGAAAAAATTTGTACGAGACGGAATACATATTCCGGGCATCAGTCTCCTGATCGACCGAATATATGAAGAACAGCATTTCCCCTGACTCCTCGTCTGGTCGAACGGTTGCAATGGGCGTGGACTCTTGCCCACGACAGCGGAACCGCCGGTCATCGGCGGCTCAGTGACGGCCCGGTCCGATGGGTGCCAAGTACGAATTGGGGCTGGAACCGCACTGTGTTCACGGCCCGAAAATGTACCGTTTGCTCGCTCTCGCTGCGATTGGCGCGTCTCGCTGGACTTCTTATCGCGAGGGCCACCCGCACTGGCGGAAGGTACTCTGTACAGTGGGCACTGGCGTAATCGCGACAATTATGGACCCCTAGTGTGAAAACCAACGATTTCCGCCGGCCGTCAACTCATGACCTCCATCAACCGGGAATGGACAGACACGGTAACATGCAGCAGCTGCCAATAGGACCCGATGCTGTGCCCAATGCCCGGCCTGAGGTCCCGGCTTCCGTCCCGGGGCCGGTCCGCCACGCGGGTCCAGGCCCGTCCAAGAAGAGGGCGTCGCGGGAGCAGTCCGCCGATGAGAACGCCGAGGGCACCACGGGCCAGAAACGACGCAGACGGGCCTTCTCGTGTCTCTCGTGCCAGCGGCTGAAGTGCCGCTGCGAGTACGACCCGGGAGCCCTCGGATGCCATCGTTGTCAAACTCTGAGGTCTGTTATCTCCATCGTTGGGCGCGATTGGTTTGATTGGATGAGCGCCCATGCTCACTTGTGTTAGGATTCCGTGCTCTTTGCGAGGACAGCATGAGAACGCCCAAAGTGCCGATTCAGGGGGTCCTCCTCGGCCAACCATCGAAGAAAGGTAAGATCCCGTTGTTATGGCTACATTTCATATGTGAGCAACCCCGGGCCGTTATATGGGACTTTGACACGGACGACGCCAGACTTCAACGCCACGAATACGCCCTGACGGAAATCAAGAACATGCTTCAAGCCCTCAAGTCGGAAGGCAAATCGTCACACCGTTCTCCTCGATCTCGCGCAGAGTCGGATGCTGATGAGGAGGGAGCACCAGCTGCTAACAGTAGCAATCCTCCCGATCCGGAGTATCTCTCGAAACCGGTAGACAGGGGATCTAATTCGGCACCGATCGCAGTGCTGAGAGAGATTGGCCAAGTCACTCTGGGTCACCGCCGGATGCTCGGACACGGCAACATTGACCTTGTCCAACTGCAGTTGCTCAATGAACAGACTGCCAGTGAGCTTATAGACCTGTAAGCCGCCTCTCATCTCATCGACAGCAAGCCAGTTCAACCTTAGGTGATAACTGACCGCTCTACTCTTCACACAGCTTCATCAAAAACCAAAGCCATATGCTATACGTGCGCAACTATGATGAGTTGAGACCCAGCGGTGACTCGCGACGTGTATCCGCATTCTTGCATAGCGTCTGCTGCCTCATGGGTGTTGTATACCGTGATGACATCTACGGCACGCCCTTACATCGCCAGATGTATGAACAGATACGCGTCAACCTCGGTCAGGTGTCGCTCTCTAGCCCTCTGGACCTGGATGATCTCAACGCCATGTTCATCATGAGCAACAATGCGACCACACCAAGCAAGGTAAGCAATCGCAAAGATAAGTCAATCTCATCATTATGATATCTGACATGATTTATGTGCATATAGCAAGGCGTGGAGTACATTGACAGCTGGCTCTTGACCGGCTACTGTGCGCAGCAAGCCATCTTGAGCATCAGTTTCACGCAGATTGTCAACCGTCTCAAGAATGGCAAGTCCACACTTGAGGACCACCGAGCGATGCATCTCTGGTCCATCGTCTGTCTTCATCACCTACAGTAAGCCGTTGTTCTTGCCCCAAGATCACGTTTGAGATTGAATCTGGATCATGATAGCTAAACTCATCTGCAGCTGGGCCGTGACAACGGGCAGGCCATCTATCATCCCCAAGGGTTCACATATCAATCAATGCAATGTCCGTAAGTAAATTTAGAGCCCGTCATAATGTTGAGAAGAGAAGTAACTAACATTGTTCAGTCCTCAGCTTCTACCAAGCGACTATGCAGGATGGGATGCTCGTGGCCGAGATCATGCTCTACTCTACCCTCCATCAAAAGCTCCTCCACGAATCCTATCCGAGCGATGGACGCGAATGCGAAGAGTTCCGCAACTGGAAGCAGAAGTGGAATCACGTATTAAGTACGTATTGTCCCCAGCAGTCATATTCCAGACATGCCATTACCAGCAGAAAAAGTCCTAACGTTATCCAAGCACTCCCGACGTCGTCAATGCTTCGGATAGGTTATCACTCAGCCTGCCTGATCTTAGCTGCTCACGCCATCAGCAAGACCGAAGACGCACTCGGATCCACCTCGCTCCTCTCTACCGACATCGCCACGACCCCGATACCACGAAGTGCATCGATTGGTTCTAAGCCGACGCCCTTCTCCGACGAGTTCCACGATGCCAACTCCGAATCAACGAAAGACGGAGATGCCGACCCATCTGGTGCGAAGACGGAGCATCTCCTTCGCATCAACATTTGCAAGTACGCCAAGCTTGTCGTGGAGACTTTCGTCGAGATACCAACATTCCTGATGGATGCCGCGCCGACGTGCACCTGTCTTTGTCTCGGATACTGCGCGCTCGTGCTTGCGCATTATGATTCATCGCAGTCTCTGATTCCAGATGATGTTGTTTTGCGTTTGATCACGCAGCTGGATAATTGGATGCAGACTTCGCCGGGCAAGACTGTGAGTACTTTCACTTTTTCATACTGCTTTATACCTGCTCTTCCTTGTATTCTTGTCATTCTGTTTCAGATGGTTTGCAATAGGGGGCTCATTTCACAAACCTGCCTCCCTCATAATACCATTGCCTATAGATATAAGGGATACAAGAGATGACTGACCCAAACAAACAGTGGCTCTGCAAATACGGAAAACTAGCCCGACTCAAAGTCGAAGCACGCATCAACGCCCGATCCAACGCCGCAACCCCCATGCCGCACGCCACCCCCAACCTCAACGACTACAACCGCGCACCCGTAAACACACCACCCCCTCCCCGTCCGCACACGTACACCGTACAGGACATGCTCACGGCGCCGCCCGTCGACGACGGAATGCCGACGTTTGATCTCGGAGAACAGATTCTACTGCCGAGCATGGAGGGGTTCTTTGGTGGTGGATTCTTGGATTTTATGGGTTGAGACATCTAATGGCTTGTATTCAGTAAAATTGGCTTGCCGCAACGAAAATTGATCTCATTGCTAGGAGAAATGAGGGTCTTCTTGTCTATAGAATGTTAGTATATATCTTACGGACATATATTCTATTCCCAGTCGGACTCTGTGTTGGTTCTAGGTAGTAAGAGTAGTGACGCCGTGAGCCTCAGTGTCAAAATGATTCACAATGCGTCAATCTGATTCACCGCGCGTACCACCATGCTGACAGAAGATCTCACCTACATTCATCCATACCTACATCCATCCATACCTACATACAAACTGAATCCACGCCGTACCTACATCCAGGAAATATAAGCCTGCAGTAACACCCCATGACGTAAATCCCTTCTCGGCAACATCGTAAATATCCCCGAAAGAACAGAAAGTAGAAAAAAGCGCATCGGAGTTCATGCGCGCAGATGAATCATATGAAGATCACTGTCGGGTAGCCAATACAGCTACACACGCCGAGGCTGACGGCGGGCTGAAAGGAAAATTGAATCGGGATCGACGATTTCGGTGTATGGGTTGCATGTTGGAAGGGAATGCGAGCGATGATGGGATTTGGGTGTAAGCGATCGTGATGACTACCGGGAAGAAACGTGTATATAAGATAGGTAGATAGAAGATCAATAAATGAAAGAAGATCAGAATATCAGCCCCTTTAATACTACAAACCAATCCCAATGTTGAGATTCTACTGAAGAGAAAGTACGTATGTCTCCGATTTATTTGTATATGAAAAGACAGCCATGATGACGCGAACCGTTTCCTGAATCCTATCATCAGTACCATGAGAACATTTACGAGCCGATATCGTCTGAGCCCTGGAAGCCATGAACATGAATATGAGTTTGATACTTGTTGGTGAAGAGTGGAGAGGCTGACGTGTGATCTTTTCTGAGGGTTTGAACGGCGACCGAGGCCCCTGACCAGCGAGACGAGGATGACGAGGATGATGAAGCTTCGACGCCGAATTTTTCGATCAAAATGAGAACCATACAACAAGTCAGATCAAGTAACTATCAGCGCATCGGGTGGAAACTGCCTGCCAAGCCGGTACTCATTGATTAATTGGACTGTTAAGGAGAAAGATCAAGAGAGGCACGGTCAGTCGTGGGCGAAACGAGGTGTATGACAGACTTTCACATGTCCATATCATTTTAAAATAAACATTTTCACTACCATTAACAAATACTCCTCTTCCCAGTTGGTCCGGACTTGACATTTTCCATGCTGTCCTCCATAACGTCTCACCATGAAGATGTCAGATCGAATTGAGCAGAGTCTCGGCCATGAAGACAATGTCAAGCTGCGCCTCCTTCATGTCTAAAGTAGGGCTGTTTACAAGCCACACTCGGTTGTACACATAACCCCTTTATAGGCTTATAGTGGATTGATCGTACCCGACTGGTGACACTGGAGATCGTTTGTTGAGATCTTGACATGGTCGTTTCATGACCGTACTTTTGCTGAATTCATCTCTTGACGATACTTTCATAACAGGCTTTTATTTATGAACGGTTTTGATATGGGTAGTACTCTTTGATTGATCTCGGGGCGTGAATCTTGTCATCCTCTTCTTTTTTGCTCACTTTGGGAGAAGGGAGGTGAACGACAACACCCGCAATCCCATCTCAAACGCACTGATATGCTGTCAAACGACCCGTTCTTACCGTCCGTTTCATTTCACGGCATTCCATATGCTGTTTATATTCATTGACGGGATGGATATTGCCAATTGTTTGCGACTGTGTGCCGTACGCATACTCGGCAGCGTCACTCAGCTGTGGTCTCTCATGAAGCTTCGTTGAGTCCTCAGTAGCTCCGAGCTGTGCCAAATATCCCGCGGTAATCTCGAACTTTACCTCCGCCTGGGAATTTGCTACTACTATTATGATCGTGTGTTCCTGTGATGGCATCTCATACATACGCGTTCCAAAATGGCCCTTGGACTTCGAATTGGCGGTCCCGCAGAGTCATGTTTCTGTACTCTGCACTCAGCCGAACAATGCATGGGTTCAAGGCCGTTTGTCAGAAAGTCCCCTAAATCACGACGAGTGAACTTCCCTAATCCCGACAATGCCATGAAATATGGCCGGGTCTGATGACATGGAGCGACCACACAAGACTCAAAGGTCGAGTTTACCCGTGGAGTGACTAATAAAGAAGCCGATGGGATGAGAGATCATATTGATGTCGATCAAACATAGAGCCGCCTTTGTTTACTGAGAACAAGTCTTATTCAACCTGCAAGATACCGCTCTGGCAGTCACCATGGACAAAGACTACCACCGCGAAAGAAACTCTTCCGTGAAATTTTGTTATAAGACTCGATGAGTTCCCACTGAGGCGTTCACGATGATATCACAGACTTACGCGCTTCCATCGTTAACAATTGTGTATAGAAAAGAACAACTCGATCACATTCAACATGCCAAGACCGGATCTTCATCGCCCATCCGTCTATTTCTCCAGGCCATACCATGCGCCCATAATTTCCGACGACGAAGGCGAAGATGACGATGTCTGTGTCTGGCAAGATGAGCTTCTTCCCGGCTTTGACAGTGATGATGAAGTCCCCCTTCTCAGTCCAGACCAGCATTGCGCCACCATTCGCGACGTCAAAATCAGCGATCCGGTTCTCAGGGTGAAGAAGACCGAGATTCCTAAACTGCGTTCTAAGTCCAGTCTTAGGGTGACGAAGGATGTGAAAATTGATGATTCGAATGCGTCTGCTACGACGAGCTTCAAGTCAAGATATTCCGAAGGGACGCCACAGACTGCGACCGTGTGGGCCCATGAAGAGGATGAGTCAGAGTGGGAGGATAGGCGGAAGAATCTACTTCGGAGGCTCACCCTCAGAAACTTCTTGTGTGATGGAGACGACAGCTCGGAAACATGCTTCAAGATACGATCCAAGACAAGAATGTCTGAGAAACCCGAGATCACGAGATCCCATTCTGAGATGAACTTCAGGACCATGGAGAAGACGCATCGGAGCCACACAAAGCCCACTCAACGTTCACACACTTCGCAGGACATCCACGACCAACTCACAGACTCCGACGAGGCCTACGATTCTCACACAGAAGTCGCCTCACCTCGGTACGATCCAAAATATGCGGACGAAGACCCCTTCACACCCGCACCCAGCAACAACCTAGACCCCCTCCCAACCCCCTCCACCCTCCGCTCCCGCGAAATCGAATACGCATTCTCCGCAACCCGACGAAACATGACGCACATATCACAATTCATGCTCAAGCTCGAAGCGCGCGCAGGCAAAACCTCGAAAGAAGGAATCCGCAGCACCCTCGACGCAACCGTGAACGACAAACACTACGACCTGACCGCACCGCTGGACTACGGCGCGGAAATCCTGGAATTGAAACACATGACGGATAACATCTTCACGCGACTGTTTCTCCTGGATAGACACTGGCGCCGCGGAACTTCATCTACGATAACCATGCGTCCCGAGTCGGAAATAAAGGAATGGATACGCGTCGAACTACAATCGAATCCCGTCGTCGCGCACGACGAGTGTTATTTCACCGCAATGGACGTCCTCCGTGGGCGTTCATTCGCCGACTGGATGCATTACCTGCGGACGCTGGGCCGGTTCCGTGAGGATCCGTATGATGAGATGAAACTCGTTGAGCTTGCGTGGTTGTTTCTGGATCGGAATTTGCGCGGACCGAGGCCGGGGAATCCTACGACGGCGGAGCAGTTTGTTGCGGAGCTTGAGGAACGGAGACGGGACGGGGTGTGGGAGGGGGTTTTGCAGAGGCCGATGAGGCAGGTTGAGGATGATGCTGTGGCTTGGGAGACGCTGAGGAGACATTGGAGTGAGAGGCCTGCGCCGTTGTAGGTGGTTTTGCTTGTTTGAGGGGATTTGAAGGTTGGGTTACGGGTTGATTTTTATAGCTGGACAGGTCGGGTACTTGGCTAGTTGGGTTCTTGGTGGTTGGGTGGTCTGTATGTAATTGTATTGTGAATAACATTGGAAGTGTATTCAGTCTCCCTATTCCATATTACCGTGCTGCTAATACCCGAGATATTTAGAAGCCGGTGAAAGGAACTATGGAATGGGAGCAACCATGCTCAGAAAGTTAAACAACAAGTCGAATGCCCGTCTTTTTACGTAGTGTGCAATACCGGTCTTCCTTTGAAGTAGCGAGACCTGCGGATGGAAGCTGTCGCCCATCTTATGCCCCAGCATGGAATCAGAGAGGGAACATATCCATCTTGGCGACACCATAGCCAAGCCAGCGCGCAGTCCAGTTAGCTGATGGTACACCACGAGTTGGCTGACTATGGAATTTCTGCCGTAACCGTTACGCCGGCAGCGATTCATATGAGTTCCGAGTCACTGCGGTTGAGTATGAGATCTCGCGTCGAGAGTCGACTGGGCACGGGTGATCCTTTCTCGTCTGTCGTTCTTCTTGAGTAAGGATAGAACTTCCGAAGCCAATCTTGTCGACAATGCCTTGTCAACCACCCCTAGACCTGTGATGATACAAGATATCCAGTATCCCCCAAGCAAAACACAGCCTTTGTTCCCACCGACAATGCCTTCTATCCACATGTCAAGAAAAGAACACCTTTGTCCCGAGATCCCCTGTTCCGCCCATCTACCTCGCCAACAAAGGCGTTGTTCCTAAACACGAACCTCCCGTCCAAATCCTCTGACTATAAATACCCGTCTTCCCTGAATCTCAACCTCATCTTTTTCACTTCACCCTAACACCAACCTACCTACCCAAACTAACCAAAGATGCCACCAACCCACCACACGCCCTTACTATCCCCCACCTCATCCGAAACCTACACAACCACAAAACCCCCCCTCCGCGTAATCGTACCCCCCTACAACGGCCCCATCCCCATCGAGGTAATAAACCGCTCCACATTCGGGGCCGCATTGGACGTGATATCGGGTCTCGACGCGACAGACGACACCTTTTCCTACGATAGCTACGAAGGCGAGGCGCATACGTGTATGGGGAGGGCGGAGTGCGCGTATTGTTTGGAGGAGGGGAATGTGCATTCGGATGACGAGTTTGGCACTGGGAGACGGGAGACGCGTACGATTTTAAGGGCTATTTTGACGGTGTTGGTGAGGATTGTTGTTTTTGTGCTTTTCTTTTGGGCGTTGATGGGTTTGTTTTTGATGATTGAGATGGCGGCTCAGTAGGGTTGGGATGGGGAGGAGGTTAAAGGATGAGGGTGGATGGTGTTTAGGGGTTCTTGATGTAATTCGGACATAAGATACAGGGGATTAGATACGTTAATAAAAGCGATTACAGGTATCTCATTTTCAGATTGTTTTGATATATTCGTGAGTCGTGAACCGGTGAAATGAATCACTGTCTGTATTTGATGTGATAGAATCGATCAGACTATCATGCCCTTCGCCTCCATAAAGAAGTTTCCACACTTCCTTACCAATGCTCCGCGAAATGAAACCAGGTCCGCCTAGCCGTTGGCCTTAGCCTTTCCAGATCATAATCCGTCACCCATAACACCCAGCCAGCTGCGTAATCCATCGCGCCCTTCAAAAGTCGGAATACAGGTGAAATAGCTCGATCCATAACGGTCCCGACGATGCTCTGCCCCCGTAATCCAAACTCCAGCACCACAGGCCGACTCAAAGCCCAGGAAAGCGGACTATGCACAATGCCGACCCATTTAAGCCTGACCAAGCCATAGTCCAGCAAAGTGCGGACCTCAGGGTAGCTCAGGAACCAAAGGAGGAAGGCAGAAGCGGGCACGAGAAAGCGCCAGTCGAGGACGGAGCAGACGACGAGCAGGAACCATAGGGTCCAGGCCAACTGGACGTCCCAGTGCAGGGATGACTCGGCGTTGACGATGAGGCCTTCGCGCAGGACCTCGGAGAGGAGGATGCCGAAGATGAAGAGCCAGAGGAAGAGGGACCAGCGGAGGACTTTGAGGAGGAGGCGGTAGTCGTGGAGGATGAAGAAGGATAGTACGGTGTTCCAGACTAGGAGGGCGGTTATGATGAGGAATTGCATTGCATTTCTGGGTCAACATGCTGTTATGGACTCATCGTCGACTTGCTCTCACAGTTACATGTTAGTTATCACCTTCAAGGAATCCATCGGTATGTCGATCGATCGAATCGAATCTATTTCTAGGTAGTTTCGATACTGTCACCGAAAACAGGAATAGTGCAAGCGACGGTTCTTTGTGCGCTGGCCACAACGGTAGCTAGCCGGCTTTGTCATTTATTGATGATCGCATTCACAGCTTGATACTTGTACTCGTAGTCCGTATATTATGATGCCTGCTGAGGTATTGTTGAGTTGACTGACAAAAAGGGGTACCCTGCCGGCCTAGCAACGGCCAGGCTTGGCGCCCTTCGATGGCTGCTGGCATGTAATAAGAAGGGAGCGGAACTAATAATTGAGGCAGTCGAGTGGAAATAATGGCTGCAGTTCGCAAGGCAAGACACGATGCGCCGCTGCACCCGCTGTGGGTTTTTGCATGGCACTAGGACAGCGCCAGGCCCGAATCGCCTTAGCGTATCGAGTTGTCCCAAGAAACGGTGATGAAACGGCAGTGTCCAAATTATGCTCCGTATGGAATCCGTAATCTTCCAGCCAAGCCGAGGAACTGCGCGAGTCACACTTGATGAAGTATAATTTGGACACTGTGAGATTGCTGAAATTGCCCGGCTGGACGGAGAGTCGGAGACTGCGAACCTGCGAACCGGCGAGCATCGTCATCACAGCTGCACTGTATACCGTACGGAATTCGTACGCAGCACTATGTGATGCGCAAGAGGTCATTCCGTCGAAACCTCCCCAGAACTCGCACTTGGTCGTTGCGGGTTAGTGGCGCCACCGTGATTTCGTACCTGCCTTAGCAGCAACCGTAGTCGACCTGAGCAGTCACTCGAGCGGCCAAGATGGTCCTATCCGCGGTAATCGTACTTCGTAGGTATTTCGTGCCTGCTGGGCCTGCTGCTGGCCGTCGTTCTTTCTCTCTCTTCTCTTTCTTCCTCAACCTTCCATGCTCTGACCTGCTCCGACCTAACCTGACCTGACCTGACCTGTCGTGTCTCATAATCTGGCCTTAGACCACGCTCATTCGCTCTCGGGGCATCGGAGTAGGATGTTAATCGGTATTGGCTGGATGTAGCCGTCCGTCATTAATACCCTCGACTATCAAGTCTTGCGCCGACGCACCTCTCCTCTCTCAGCATGGACGACAAAAGAGCTTCGACCATCCGGACGAGCGGCATCCCGAAGCCCTCGTCCCGCCTACCCTTGCCTCGCTCTGGCATCTCAACGCCCGCCTCCTCATCCCCATCCACTCCCACTACCCGGCTTCAGAAGAAGCCTTCGACTTCTGCCCTGCCGCAGTCATCGACCGTGGGCAGCGCACGTGGCCGTCAAGTTCGACCCGTAGCTTCGCAGGAGAAGATCAGTCCTTCGGCAACTTTACCGAGGTCATATAGGCCCGGCGCAGCTTCAACCAAGCCCCTATCCGCCACCGCGAATGATTCAGCCAGCAAGAGTTCGAGTCTGCGATTACAGAACCCGCCGACTTCCACAGAAAGCCCCTTCAAGAAGCCGGTCTTACCCAAACGTCGGCCCTTGAGTCAGGTTGGCCATAGCTATGGCCGTCAGTCCGGCGTGAACTTGACCGAGAACCTCCGTTCACCAAACGCGGTGGATGAAACGCCGGAGCTTCCGCCCCTGATCCATTCTTCCGCCGAAAGCCCCACGGACGCCTTCTCAACCGATGCTCAGACACCAAGGCTATCACTCTCGGAGCGGACCATTGAAACCCTCTCTAAGTTGCCTTCGTCTCCTATTCGCAAACAACGGGCTACCAGTGCGTTTTTCGATACGCCAGCTTCGTCGAAAGGCAGTATCTCTTCGGTTCCTGTATCCAGGCCCGGCTCAAGCTGTCAGTCCGATGGGTCGACTTCGCACGAGAGTAGGCATCTGAGCCCGCCTGGATCTAGCTCTGGCCATCCTGGTTTTGTGGATACGGGATCTACCAATGTCAGGGCTACGACGGGCACCCACAGGCTGCCATCTGCCAGTAGCCATGCGACGCCATCTAAGCGTTTCTCGACCTATACGCCCTCGAGTGTGTCAACCACGACAAAGCTCTCGCATCGCCTCTCAATGAACAACATATCGTCTCGCTCTCCTTTGTCGCCCTCGGCCGGTACATTTGCCGCTGCTGGTGCTGATAAGTACTCCATGGGTTCTACACCCAAGTCTGGCGTCAAATCAGCGACGGTGCGGCCTACCAAGGCACGAGGCTCTATCAAAGGATTGTTCGATAAGCCGGCGAATTCATCTCCAGCTGATGCTCCAACCACTTCGAATGTGCCTCATAGTGTTGCGCGAAAGCCGTCCATTGCCTTAAGGAAGGCGTCGACAGCATCACTTGGAGGTCGTGACCTATCCAGTCACTCCACAGCTCCGACTGCGACAACCGAGCATTCCGGAGAGGAAGCAGCATCATCTTCCAAAAAGTCTTCTGCTGCGCTTCGTGATCAAATTGCGAAGGCTAAGGCTGCAAAGCGAGCCGCGGGCCGGCAGGACGCGAGTGCCTTGGCTTCGGCAGATGCCAATGTCTCTTTTCCAGGCAATGATGATGCATTCGCTTTTGAGCTCTCGGACGATCCATTTGGCCAGAAGAAATTTGAAGATTCCAACAAGAAAGTCATGCAGTCTCGAATTGCCACCGCAAGAACTACCGGTAGACTCAACATAGTCGCAATGGGACTGAAAGAAATCCCCAGTGAAGTACTGAAAATGTACGACCTCGAATCGATGGGATGCGCCGATGGCTCATGGGCGGAGAGCGTGGATGTGACGCGACTTATAGCTGCTGACAATGAGCTGGAGACGATCGACGACTCTCTCTTCCCGGACATCGACCCGACTACCTTGGACGCGGATTCTGCGGATGACAAGGTGCAAATCTTCTTGGGTCTGGAATCGGCAGACCTTCACAACAATGTGCTCATGTCGCTGCCCGTGGGACTCCGACGTCTACCGGCACTTAATGCATTGAATCTAGTAAGTGGTCCGATATCTTCAAGTAGGGTCGTGAGTTGGGCAACTAACACAGAGCAGACTTCCAACAAACTTACAAACGACTGTCTCGAAATTATTTCCCAGTGCACTAACTTGAGAGATCTCAAGTTGGCCAACAATCTTTTATCAGGCCCGATTGAGAATGCGCTCTGCCTCGAGAATCTGGAAATCCTTGATCTTCATGGGAACAACATTTCTGCGCTTCCCAGCAACATCGACACGCTGAAGCGACTGCGTGTCTTGAACCTGGATGAGAATGCTCTCGAGTCGTTGCCTTTCCAAAGTCTTTCTACACTGCCAATTAGTGAGTTGCGTGTACGAAAGAACAAGCTGCAAGGAACGTTGATTGAAGACGGGGTCGAGGGAATGCCTCAACTGCAAATATTGGACTGCTCTAACAACCAGCTGTCCTATCTTCACTCTCCGGATTCCACCCAGTTGCTTCAATTTCCAGTGATGCATCAACTGACGGTATCCATGAATCAACTGAAGGCTTTGCCAGACGTGACCAACTGGACGAGTCTTACAACAATCAACGCCGACGGCAACAGCATCGCCGCGCTGCCCGAGGGTTTTACAAGTCGAGAGAACCTTAGACACGCTGAGTTCACGAACAATGACATTCGTATCATACCCCCAGAGATTGCCCGTATGGACAATCTAGTCATGCTGAGAATCACAGGCAATCCTTTACGCGACAAGAAGTTTGCCTCGCTCACGACGGAAGCGCTGAAAGATGCTCTCCTGGCCCGATTAGAACCGTTGCCTTGTGAGGTAGGTGGCGTGGAGAATTTTGCTAATGGAATATACACGGATGGGCCGGACAGACCCGATGTGAAGACCACGACATCCACTACGCATGCTGCGGGCGATTCTCCTGAGGGCCACTCGGACAGTGACCAGTTTGCCACGCCGCCAACCTCGGCACCGCATTCACCTTCTCACTCACCATCTCAGTCTGTGACTGAACAGCTTTGGCCAGTGAAACCGGGCGGGATCCTTGATAGATCCAGCACCCAGTCATCTTCTCTTGACCCAGTGGTGTGTTCCAAGGTCGTGGCCGTTCAAGTTGTGCGTGAAGTCCGACTCGACCACAACAGCTTCACGCAATTTCCAGACTCGCTGTCGTTTTTCAGCGGGACAGTGACGTCGCTCTCACTAGCTCATAACCAGCTCAGCGGCGAGACTTGGTTGACAGAACGACTCGATCTCTCGGCCTTACGGGAGCTGAATCTACAGTCGAATGCTTGCACGAGTCTAACACCGTTGGCAACATATCTATGCGCCCCTAACCTAGAGAAGCTTGACGTGTCCCTCAATCGCATCGTGCAAATCCCGACTCTACGGGACAGCTTCCCGAGTCTTGCCGTCCTACTAATTGCCAATAACCGACTCGAAGAGCTTGATCCCGAGAAGATTCGGGGACTTAAGATCGTCGATGCTAGCAACAATGAAATTGCTCACCTCAACCCTCGCATCGGCTTGCTCGGACTTGACAGATTGGAGGTCATGGGCAATCGCTTTAGAGTACCCCGATGGAACATTCTTGAACGCGGAACCGAAGCGACACTCCGATGGCTCCGTGGCCGCGTACCCGTCGCTGAGATGGGTGAGTGGCGCGCAGAGGGCGGTGTCGATGAAGATCACTCGATTACCGAGGTCGACTAGACCGATATTTAATAATTAATACCTACTACCTACAAGGCGTTGGATTTTTTATTGGGGGAACGACGGCGATGCCTGATAGTTTTGCGCCGCGACCTGGGCCGACTTATACAGAGGTCGACGAATGCCACCCGATGCTTAGGACGTCAACTTATGCAATTGAAGACCATCGACGTTAAATCAGCTAATGCGGTTCAGAACTTCGAGTTCTCTATCATGCGGAATGACGCGGAGAAGTTGGGACGGGGCATGAAGAGGCTCGGCCGCGAAGAGAAACGAGTACTAGCACCCATTGATTGACAAGGTGCATGTAGTGTACAGATATATATATTTTCACGTATATAAGTTATTCTAATAAATAGTAGAAGGATGCCTGCCGTGTGTGTTATCACGTCAGTGTCAGCACGCGTGGAGACTTTGCACAGAGTCGTTGCCTGGTTTGGGTTGGCGGGTGGGCTCGGAGCCCACTGTCTGCCTACATAGCAATATAAATATCGTCATCATAAGCTGGGCCTAAACTTGGGTTCTTTTTCTTCATCATATATTTCTGTACGGGACACGAATACACGATGTCCTCCAGCAAAGATAACACGATGTCATCCAGCAAAGATGAAGACGTATGTCCCGTCTGTCGCAACCTCGATCCGGAATTGGCGCCTCGCGTGGAAAAAGAAGGGGAAAGGATCTTCTCGCGGAAACATTTTGGGTTCTCGTTGGGTGTGAAGGTTGAGCCCAGACGGTTTAATATCCGGAGGGGGGGACGGGTTTTTAGGCCTGTTTTTACTGATGAGAACAGTTCCAATAAAACCAGCGAGAAGACGGGGGAGAATGGAACAAGTGAGAAAACTGAGAAGAATGAGAAAACGGAGGGGAAGAATGGAACAAATGGAAACAGTGAGGAAACGGAGCTCTACGAACTCGACATGCCCCTCCCCACAATCGCATCCCAAGCCCGTCGGGGATGTATGGTATGTCGAGTCCTACACGACGCATTCCTGTTCACGTTGAACACGAAGGGATTGTTTAGTATGTGTGCGGAGAGGGAGCCTGTGGAAAAGCTATCCCTGCATGCGATTTTCTCGCCGGGACGGTGTGTGACGGTTGTTGTTGCGCGACGGGAGGAGACGTATAAGACGGTTTCGAGGAGGGGGTTTTGCCAGTTTGAGGTTTTTGCGGTGGGGGGTGGGTTCTGTTTTTTTTTATTTTTTTGGAGGGGGGGGGGGAGGAGAGGTTGAGGTGTGAGGTAGAGGTGTATGAGGGGGTTGAGATGTGAACGATGGCTAATGAATGAATGAACAGATAAACCCAACCCATGGAATCTCATCGGCAGACTCGCCGAGTCGCCCCGAACCATCATGAACGAGCGCTACCGCACATTCATCCAAGACTGGATCACGCGCTGCGCAGCAGAACATCCTTACTGCGGGGGTCTGACCCCTCGCAAAATGCCGAAGAGACTCGTGAATGTCGGGTCGGGGGATTACGTCCGTCTAGAAGAGGACGTCGTCACTATAGCTCCGTACATCGCATTAAGCCATTGCTGGCAAGTTTCCCAGCCCTTGAAGATGACGCGGTCCCGGCTGGAGAAAGGCACGAGCATCTCTCTAGGGGAATTAAGCCCTACCCTGCGGGACGCAGTCCGGGTTAGCCGGTGGTTGGGGATTAAATACATCTGGATCGACTCGATCTGCATAATCCAAGACGACCGGGGAGATTGGGAAGAGCAATCCATTCTCATGGGGGATATCTACCAAGGCGCGTATTTCGCGCTCGCGGCGGACGTGGATCCGGATGCGCCGTCGCCGTCCGACGGATGTTTTCTCGAGCGCGGGAATTATACCGAACTGGTGCATATGGATGAGGCAGGAAGGGAGTTTTGTACGTTGGTTAGAGGGGATTTCGTGCATGAGGAAGGCCCCGCGACGCCTGTGAGTTTGATTGGGAGGGGCTGGTGTTATCAGGAACGCATCCTTGCGTCGAGGGTTATTCGGTTTCGGCCTGGGGAACTCTCGTTCGAGTGCTCGGTTGGGAGTACGTGTGAATGCGAAGCCCTGATTCCTACGGGGAAATTACCCTGGCCGAGACGGGGGTATGAGTCTGTTAAGAGTAAGGTGCGTGGGTTTGCCTCTACGATGGGGGAGATTGATGAAGGGGAGAAGAACGAAGCGGAAAAATGGGACATGTGGCAGAACGCCGTTGCCAAGTACTCCGTAACGCACTTCACCTTCGACACAGACCGGCTCCCTGCGCTCGCGAGTCTTGCGTCACGGATGCCGAGACGGATCTTCGGGTCGTATATCGCGGGTCTCTGGACGGGGGAGCTCATACATGAATTACTGTGGATGGCGGCGCGAGATTCGACACGACGACGGGCGCGGGGGTATATTGCGCCGAGTTTCTCGTGGATGTCTGGGTCCGGGGCGATTCATCTTTCGAAGCGGTTTGAGCAGCATAATGTAGTTCTGGCGCGCGTTGGCGAGACGAAGTGTGAGCTTGCGACGCCGACGCCGTTTGGACAAGTCCGGGATGCGTCGGTTAGGATCTCTGGACGTGTTGTATCGCATGTGCGGTTGAAGATACCGCTGCTGCAACGGGTGTATTGGATGTTGAAGTTGGTCCCCTGGATCCGGGATTTGAGGTGGTTATCTGCCGCGTCGAATTTCATGAAGGAGATCTCGTATAAGATCCGCGGGATCGCGAATCTGTGCAGCGAGTACCCTGCTCTACACGTGGTAGGAGGCTACGTAATGCGTCTAGCGAAAGCATTCGATCAAGACGATAGTGAGAACGCGGCCTATGTGATGCACTGGAGCGGGAAAAATGCCGATGGGAATAACCGGGAGGAATGGGCCGGTTTCGCCACGCTGGATACGGAGGATGATGGGGCGAGGTTGCTTTGGGAGGATCTCACGGCTGTTGAGCTTGTTGTTTGGCCGCCGGATCTTACGCTTCCGGAGCGGGAGGTGCGACTACCGCAGCAGATCAGGGTTAGGGGGTTGTTGTTGGTTCCGGCGAGGAGGGGAGGGGGTGCGTTTGAGAGGGTTGCGCATTTGGAGTTTTGGAGGGATTTGAGGAAGGGGGAACGCGAGGGGAGTGGTGGGGAGTGGAGGGATGGGATGAATGATTGTTTTGAGGGGTGTGAGGTTAGGGAGGTTTTGCTTGTGTGAGGGGGTTGTTTGGGTTGTTAGAAGGAGATGTTGTGTTGATGCTTGACTCATAGGGTCGGGTCGTGATATGGTGGAAGCTTGAGGCTGTGAGAACAGCTTCAACAATGGAAGAGACCCCATCTGTACTTTGTCACGTTTCCACTTGCTAGTCTCTGCTGATGTTGTACCGAAACACCTCGTCGTTGTTTGAAGACTCCAGGGGCTACGATGGAAACAATACACAAGCCTCGGATTGACAAAGGGTTCATGGGCTACATGCATCTCCTGCGTATGTGTTTCCTGGCTCTTGGACTGCCGCAAGTACAGACTAACCCATGGACTTTCTCGGCTGGAAAACACAAGCAATCGTGTAACTAATCCCTGACAAGTTTGATGTTCATGGAATCATCATGGGAGTCATATTCTGATTTGTTAGCCATGTAGATGTTACATCTTTTCACGATGCGGGCAGACCAGCGCCGTGGCCTTATCGCGATGATCTGAGCTGGTTTGAATATTATCTATATATAGATGGTCCGGATCTTATCTTCTTCCATCCATATTACCTTCGCTCCATCCCATCATCGATGTCCTATATATACCATAACCTCAGCTCCACGCTCCAGCTTCATCTAACGTTGGTGCTACCGCAAAGATCGCCCTCCTTCGGTCGTAATTGATTTCATGGCCGCAGTGCAGCGAGGCCCATACTCGCCCTAAGTCTGTCGTCGGGCAGCATCACATCGTTGCGATCGCAGGGGTCATTGATACCCGTTTCATGGAGGAACTACCCTCACCCACACCCACACATATATATCTCCAAACTCACCATCCCGGTCGCGTGGTCTCCGAGGCAGTTTTCAGTTTGACCGACGCCCTTGCGATACGCTTTGCGCGGCGTATTCCACCCCCATGATCATGCGCATTCGACCTTTCACTTCGGCCTTGGACCAAAGACCCGGTTATGAAGCGAGTTTGCGGTACGTAAGACGTGAATACTGGAGAATCCGTGTTAACAGTGACGACAGCTTCTCGCAATATCGATCCCGAGACTCGGGTTCTCTCGACACAATCCCCGTTCCCAAGACTAGAGACTTTCACAAATATGATTAACTGCGCATGACAACTTCCAAACATCAAAGGGGCCAGACAGACAATCACTCTGGACCTCCAAAACGGGTGGCAGACTCCGCTAGATGCTCCAGACAGAGCGCGCAGACACTCTTTTTCCAAGAGCATAGAGTCCAAGGCCACGGTCCGTGGCAAACCTTCTCGAGCGCATACAAGATAGACCGGGAATATATATACATTACCACAATCCACAATCTTCACCGCGCGTGCGAGCAGGCACGTATTGAAGACGGGGATCACTCCCCCATGCATCCCCAGCGTGTTTTCCCGGGGGTACTTCAACCCGCGGGATCCTGAGTCCCGTGAGACGAGTGCAACAACTCGCAGTGTCTGCAACGACGTCTTTTTCTACATCCAACAAGAGGAAGCTCAATCGACACCAAGATGCACGGCCGTAGACAATACTACCAAAAAGACGAGATGATTCCTCGTCGTCGGACGTGAACTCGGGAGCGGTGTCTCCTGTTGGCCTCGCAGTCCTGAACCTGGTGCTCGACATTGGCCAGCATAATGATACTTGTCGCAGACAGCGCCGGTCGGTACTGGCCGCGTTTGTGAGTATGCCCTTCATATGCCCCTTGATAGTTGAAGAGGTTCTTAACTAACGTGTGTATGCAGCTACGAAGCTGTCAACATGGTGGATCTCCTCGCTGAGCAGACTCAGTTGGGTACGGGTCCGGGTGCAGCATCTACGGTTCAAGCCCGCTCGTATCGTCTCAGGGTTCCGTCATGCATACACTTCGGCGAAAATGCCCAGGGTGACGGTGGGACCCTATAACTCCCGATAGAGGGATCGCGATTACATATATTTGGCAGTTATTCGTGATATACAAATAAATAAAGCTTCATTATTAGGGACGTCTTCCGTTTTCACAGGTAGACGTCCTCCAGTTTTCCATGGTAAGATGTAATGCGTAGGTAATTTGGAGTACCAGTTCGCCAAGACCTTGGCACAGCTTCCAGGCAGATACATAAGGCGAAAATTTCCCTGTCTTCCCTTCCCGGACGCCTGGGACGCGATATGTGCGACCTGCCTACCGATTCCCTTTGATCGTACGTGCGGAGTAGAGGAGGGGTAAGTACGATATCTGCCTGGCAACCTGCGCCCTGCGCGGTCGGTGAGGTCAGTATCTTAATACCACCCATACGCGGTATCAATCCGCGAAGGCGATGCGGCTCACGGGGTAATTCAGGACACCATCATCCCCCTTGTATCAGGTCCTCCCCGTTTCAAGCCCCTCGATCCCAGCCCTGACGCAGCTCGAAACACATCAGACTGATGGGTTGGGGGTGGCTGGCTCCGCTTCGCTCCATGTCGTAGCGATATTCCGGGGCCGTGGGACTTGTCTCGTTCACCCTCGGACGATGTCAGCGTCGAACATGTCTTGTCTTGCCTGGTGGGTTTCGAGTTCGGTGTGGCTGGGTAGGCTGGCAGGATCCCTGGTGAAGATGACCCGATGGGTGTCTGAGCGGCGACGTCACTGTCGTTCGACTAGGGAGGAAGACTTGGTCTCGTTGATGAGATCGGTGTTAGTGGTCTCATTCAAAGTGAGAGGGTCACGATAGGCCAGATGAGAAAGGGGGCTACAATCGACCCGTATCTACGGATGACGGCCCAGACCTTGACGTGCAAAGCTCGTAAACCTGATGTCACTTCATGGCATTTAATGATTACTCACTGCAAACCTGCTCGTGGCCTGATTGTCGACGTATCGACCGAGCTCGAAGACAGTCATCATGCTGTGTTCATGAGCGCATAATCTGAACGAACAGTAAGCCGAGCAGACAGACAGACTCGTAGAGGGGACAATATGATTGTATTACTTTTCATGAGTCCAAACAAAAACAAAAACACCATGCCCAGAGTAAACCCGAACCGGCCCAAATCCAGGAATGAAGAAAGATCAGAAAAAGTCAAACGCATCGCCAGACATAACAGTCAAATGGTATCCAAAGAGAAAATCCCAAATCCGTCCTGCAATCCGTCGCCGAACCTCATCCCATCTCCGAAGTAGTAGTGAAAAGTCGAATGTGTGTCGAATAATGTGTGATAATAGTCGAAAAACGTCAACATCTCGATAACGCCGTCTCATCCCGCTGGTCAATCACCCAGCCCCTTTTATTCTCGCACCCTTTACAAGTCCAGTTCTCGCGCCAGTTCTCCTCCGTCTTGCTGAGGTCGCAGCGCCGCTTTTTCCGGTTCTGCTCGTCGAACTTGGCGCACGCCGTGATCGCCTCTTGCGTGAACTTCTTCTTGTGGCAGACCCGGCACGTATACGTGATGACGGATAGCTCACACATTTTGCCGTGAATGTGTTTTGCCGAGTACTCGTGTTTGCTCTTGTTATTTGCGACGCTCTAGTAATAGATCGCGCGATGATGTCGCTATGGACAGTTAGGCCCGATCGCAAATAGTATGAACGACGACAATGATGATGTGGCGTGTTTCTTTTCTCTCGAGTAGACCACGGTAACTCTCCAGATGCAAGACGTGTTTTTCGCGATTTTGTTTGGTTGCGAGGGCAAGTTGGAGTAGAACAAGGGGGATGGGTGGAGTTGGGTGCAGGCGGCGACCACTGAGCCCGTTATATATAATACCCAGGCTTTCCACGCGACCAACAGTTCAAGAAAACGGGCATACGGCAATTTCCCAGGGCGTAAATAAGGGAAAATAAAACAAAAATGAGGAGAGATGTATGTAGGCAGCTGGCCAACGACAGAGGAGGGTATCCTGATACAGATAACTGGAAAGAAAAGGGCGCAAGAAGTTGAGAACAGGGCTGTGGCACCTACATACGTGTTTGTAACTGCACGCGGGCACAATCTTTTATTGTTTCTTTCCCAGAAACTCGCTGTGTGCTACGAGGGAAGCCCTTCTTAATGCAGGATCTGCACGATATGCCGGTGGCACGGGAGGAACGGAAGGGGGTGACGAGGAAGGCTGGGAAAGGGTAACATGCTTCTCAATCCAGCAATTCTGCTTTCGCCTGGGCTGCAGGAAAAGGATAATATATCACTTCACTGGGCAGGTGAAACTGGCCCCATTCAAGCCCGACACAAGCCCCAGGCCAAGACAACTGACCGAGAGCTGGTCGTTGTGCAACCTGGAGCTGCCCTTTATTAGGTCCCGGCCAGGGCAGGGAGAGGCAGCTGGAGCAAAGTACTGTGTTTCTGCTTGTGTCGCGCGTTCCTTTGATCCCCCTTCTCTAGTACATCGTGATCTCATGATCTCCAGACCGAAAGACAACAATGCGACTTGTCCATGCGGGCCGGAAGTAGAATTTGCGCTCCGATTTTGTCTATGCCTCGGGCTTCAATTTTACAAATATCGGATTTTTGTCATTTTTTTTATTTCTTCCTAGGGGTCATGGCGACATACCTGGACACCGGTCGACGAGGCAACCTTTACATACAACTACGTTACGAAGTAAGTCAAGTCAAGACAAGACAAGACAAGAAGAGACAACACCAAACAAAACAATCCCTTCCTTTACGAGTACTTGAAAAAGGGACTTGTGGAGGGGACGAGGCAGAGGCAGAGGGGCAACAATGCGTAAAAGCCTTTCCCTTATAATTCAGGCCGATCTTCATTTGTGGCTGCATGGCGAGATGAGCGTCGATAAGAAGCCTTCCCTGGCATTAAGGGCATTTTCTTTTCTGCGCCTGGTCATACAGGGAGATCGATATATTTTCACAGTGCCCGACGGTTGATAGTACAGCGGCACATTGTATGACATGTCTGACTTGCGAGTGGCAGAGAGAGAGAAATAGAGAGAGGAAGAGTTCAGCTCTTTGGAGAAGAAAGACTGCGTATTAATTGCCCGTACCGAATACTCATTCAATATGCAGTGTAGATGCATATCCCCAGTTACTACATAGCCGAGGTCTTGGCATTATCCAGCTCTGCGCTAGCACAGAAAGGGCGTGGTCCGGTACGGAGTACATCAGCCCTACGAAACCGTACAGCAGAATCCGGAGGCATCGAAGCAGCAGGATTATGCAGAATGCGCTGGCCAAGAGAATGGATTCAAATCCCGTCAGGGGTAAGAAAACTAGTTCGTCGTCTCGCCTGGCCGATTCAGCGAGGATCCTGAACGTGACTCTCAGACGAGCTCGCGATGCCGGGACCCTATACTTGAATTATACATGCCTAAGTGCATATACGGAGACTCGATACATGCATTACTATCAGTCTTGCATCGAAGCTATCGCCGCATGGACATTTTCATTCCTTCGGCCGTAACCTCCAAACTCTTTGCTTGCTCCATCGTCTTTCCATGCGCCGCTGCGCAATGCGTGCAAACGAGCTCAACACCATCACCAGCTAATATTCTGGGCAGTGGACATTGCTGTGTAGCCGCCAGTGGCATATACAATGCAATGCGAGCTCGCAGATGCCTTCGCGATCCCGTATCGTATCGTATCGTATTGTTGCTGCTCCGGAGTAATAACAATGCCATTATGATAGGGACTTCTTCACCAACACAGAACAGACAACAAAGCGCTGGATCTAGATGGTTCACCCGGGATCGGAGATTGTGCCACATCGGCAAGGACAAACGCTCTGGGGCGACGATATGCACTGTCTGTGATTTGATACAAGTAAATGACTGACTGAATTGTAAAGGGTAGGTATTTCCACCGAAAGAAACCATTCTGTACTTTGCCCGTACTTCATCCCTCGTACGGATGACTTCGCGCAAAGATGCCATACTACATTGATCGTCGTTACCGATTATCGTCTGGCCGCTAGAGAACCCCGCCCATCGGGTCGGTACGGAACCCTCGCCCCCTTAACTCGTTAAACGACTGGTCGCTCTCACGGCAAAGGGCCTCTTCGGCCTGGAACTTCCCCAGAAAGTCGGAGAAAGTCGGGCGGGTTGGGTAACAAAGCCATCATTCCGGCCAGTTGCGGGACAAGAGAGATCTGCAGGGCCCCTCTAGTGCGACGACGACGAAGTACGAATTAGGAAGTGCAGTCTTATGCCCAGTACGTAAGTCTTCACGAGCGACTCAGTTGCCGCTCGCATCGACCGATAGCCTATTGATGGCTTGGATTTCTTCCGGACGCTACGAGAGCATGCAGGTACCTGCTTCCGTATCCCAGGCATCAGAGTCACATGCGGCCCTGATTTTCAACTACTAATCAGTCTATTTCTGTTTTCTAGCGATGAGGGATGTTACGGGCTATATTATCAGCTGCCTGCTCGGGATTAGTGATCCAAATTGATGGCAATATCGTGAATAATTAGCGTTGACGGGTAGTTCAGGACAAAGTACGAAGAGATAGTAGTAGTCCGTGGTGTGATTCATCCGTTCTTCGTGCCAGATGACTTGCAAAGCCATGAATTCTCTATCTTGGTCGTGACTTGTTGTCCAAAGCTGAAGCCCCGGACGACCGAACCGGCGGGTTTAACTCCGAAAGCGCATCGGCAGAGGTGAAGTGACTAATAACCCGGACAGTTGAAGCAGTGCATGAGACATTCGAAATCAAGTGACTCTGATTTGACGGTCTAGATGTAATGCGATTCTCCTGGTTCTTCTCTCTACAACTTCCAAGTACGAATAAACTAGACATCACCCTGCTAGTGTCGAAAGATTGAGTTCTCTGGCTTCTAAACATCGTATGTTGAATCACTGGACGGAATAGTCACGCTGAAGTGCGGAATAGACTGTCTACATAGTAAGCAGTAAGAAGGACTAACACGCGAGTATTGTTTCTCGTCTGCATTTCCCTTGGTCACAAGCCATGATCGGTGTGTCATAGAATGGAAGCATTCGGAGACCAACGCCAAGCGTGAGTTGCGCGAGTTACTACAATCCCAGTTCCGTGGGCTCTTAATATAGCAGCATAGCCCCTTAACCCCGCGATTTCTTCCGCCTGGAACTGAACCACGAGGCAATTGCCGCTATTACCCGTTAGTGAAAGTCAGGGCAGAATGGGGACAATATTCGTAACAATTCCAATACCAGGACTGCGGGAATTCGGAGCAACGGCAATGTACTCCCACTTACAAGTCGACATGGCACGCTACCTCGTCTACGTTCTCGATACTCGTCATGAAGTAATAATAGGGCAGAATTGGGTAATTCTTATACAGGTCCTGCATGTAGCATGCTAAAAAGTACCGGTACTTCACCCGGTAGTTTATATACGAAATATACATTCATTGACGACGATTGAAGTTCTTGAGTCGGTTGACGAGCCATTGCCGGTCGGATCTCCGGTACCCCTGACCGCGGAATTCTGCGTCTCTGCTGCCACGGAATCGCGATATCTACGTGCAAATAGAAAATCAAATATTGGACAAGGTCATCAATCTAGTCCTAGAGTCCCTCGGATCCTGTGCACTTTCCATCCCCAGCTCGGTCGACATTGCCGAGGTCGAGCGTGGAGAGGCGTATCATTGGGGATTCGGAGCCATGGAAAAACACGGAAGCTGTGGTCGTACCCCAATGCCTTCCCACCCGAACCGGATACGGCTTGGGTCGCCATCGTCTCCCTGTGTGGCCCCTTCCGAACCGAACATCAACCCCCCCACCCCGGCCAGTCCCCAGTCCCCAGTTCCCCGGTCTACCATGTTGTTCTGACTACACGTACACAACCCTGCACTGCCTCCTCCACTAGAAACTCCATCATACCCAGCCTTACCGTTGCCACTCACTTACACCCTGCCGGGTATACGTCGTGTACACTACCGAACTAGTCTCCCTACTTTACCTCCCGGGCAAGGTAGACCGTAGCAACCTACTCTAGAATCTACACTACCTGCTAGTAGCTAGGTACTTACACCGCCTACACAAGACCACAAAGACGAAGTCATTGTTTTTGCTTCGACTAAACAGGTACCGATCATGTACAGGGGTCTCCTTTTGTGCCGCCCCGATTTGATTTCGTGGCCGGCCACCCACGATTCCTAGGCCAGTGACATGTCTCGAATCGTCGTCACAAGCTCCACCCATGCCCGCGTTCCTCGTTTCGTCCCTATATATCCCCGGCTTCATTCCGTGGCTAGCCCGACCTGCTGGCTGCAACCTCACCAGCTGTATCATCCACACCGCCGGCATCTCGTCGAGTTACTACGCCCCATAATAACATTATCGAGCGTGAACTCCCGCGCTACCATCCGTCTTGAGTTGAGCCGTCAGCCGACCACCCGTGGTACTACTACTACTACTACTACGGCCATCATCATCTCATCGCGAGGTTTAAAGACCATGCCCAACCCGCTCCAGAGATCAGCTTCTCCTTACCACGACCCTCATGTGAAAGGACCCCGATTCCAACAACTCAGCGCTGGCCTGTCCCCTTTACCACAAAGAACCGACAAGAGTAAGCTTTCTCCAAGCCCGTCTTTGTCGACTTTATTTCAACTTTTTCCCTTCAAATTGGACCTCCTTTCCTCCCTATTCTCTCTTGCTCGTCTCCCGTGTACGCAGTCGTTGACCATCATGGTGTTAGTGATTCCCAATAACAAAGTCAACAAGACTGCCCTCCACCCCGGTGGTCTTGAGTAAGTCGACATTTTATCCCTAGCAAAAAACTGGCCTGAAAGAGCTTCAGTTAACCATTGACGCTTCCCTTCAGGCCGGCACGGGAGAAACACACAGAACTAGGTACGAATCTCCTGTCTTGAATATCTCTCTCATTGACAAGTGAGCTAACACGCCTCTCAGAGGAGGAACTGCACGAGAAGGCGCACATCGATTATGACAGAGTCGCGATTGTGAGTTGAGTCCCTGTCAAAAGGGGCCACGGCAAACCGTGATTAACACACATTGTGCTCGACAGATCCCCAATCCCTCTGTCGCCGCCTTGTACGAAGATGCCCTCGTAAGATGACCCGAACGACGCTCCGTTCTACCCATACATGTGAAGCCCTGTTTTTAACAATGTATCAAGGTCTATGAGATGGGCTCGGCCATTGCGTCGAGCGGTGCCCTGACGGCCTACTCGGGCGCGAAGACTGGCCGGTCGCCTTCAGATAAGCGGATCGTAAAAGAGCCGACGTCAGAGTACGATATCTGGTGAGTTTTTGACCGTGTTCCTAGGAATCTCCTGATTCAACGTGAATGACAGCAGCAAAGCTCACATACCATTCGTTCATAGGTGGGGACCCGTCAACAAGCCAATGGCGCCAGAGGTAAAGAACGCGACATTCTCCTATTATTTTCTCCCGTTTATTTTTGGTATTTACTACTCCAACACGAGAAAAAACAAAAAACACAAAAGTCAACCCGTAAAGTTCCGGGCGCAATTCCTAGGCTTTCCTTGATTTGCCAAGAATTTTTTTCCCCAAATTTCTCACGTGTCATTCTTGGGGGGGATGTTTGTTTCCCTTACCTCGGCTATTCTTCTACCTCCTTCATGAAGCAATTCTTTACGTCACGGATGTGTCCAGACCAGTCCACCACCATCCCGGCAATGCGAACTACCCCCCCTGTCTTGTGGCGTCATTTAGACAGCATTCGAGATGGCGCCAAGACATTTCTTCATTCCTACCTAGTCTTGCGTGTCTGTGACCAGTTGATCACGCTTCGCGTCCCCCACATTGATACCCCTTGCATCACGAACGCCGGGTCGGTGAAGATAGGGGTTCGGTTCTCAACGGTCGACAGACTAACACACTCAACAGGTCTGGAAGATCAACCGCGAACGCGCCGTCGACTACCTGAACACGAGAACGCGAATCTACGTCGTCGACGGCTATGCCGGCTGGGACGAGAAGTACCGCATCCGCGTCCGCGTCATCTGCGCCCGCGCCTACCATGCCCTGTTCATGCGGAACATGCTGATCCGCCCGCCGCGCGAGGAACTCGAGCACTTCCATCCGGACTACACGATCTACAATGCCGGCACGTTCCCCGCGAACCGGTTCACGGAGGGCATGACCTCGGGCACGTCGGTCGCTATCAACTTTGCCGAGAAGGAGATGGTTATCCTGGGTACGGAGTACGCGGGCGAGATGAAGAAGGGTGTCTTTACGGTTTTGTTCTACGAGATGCCTATCAAGCATAATGTCCTCACGTTGCATTCGTCTGCGAACGAGGGCAAGGATGGCGATGTTACGCTTTTCTTCGGGCTCTCTGGCACGGGCAAGACGACGCTCTCGGCGGATCCGAATCGTGCTCTGATTGGTGATGATGAGCATTGCTGGAGTGAACGGGGTGTGTTCAATATCGAGGGTGGATGCTACGCCAAGTGCATTGGTCTTTCGGCTGAGAAGGAACCGGATATTTTTGGTGCTGTTCGCTTTGGATCTGTTCTTGAGAATGTTGTCTTTGATCAGACGACGCGTGAGGTTGATTATGATGATGCGACTTTGACTGAGAACACGCGATGGTGAGTTAATCTTCCTCTTGGTTTATTTTGATCTAGCCCTGACAACGATACAGCGCATACCCCATCGAGTACATCAGCAACGCCAAGATCCCCTGTCTCTCAGAGAACCACCCAAGCAACATCATCCTGCTGACCTGCGACGCGCGCGGCGTGCTCCCGCCCATCTCGAAGCTGGACCGCGCGCAGACCATGTTCCACTTCATCTCGGGCTACACGTCGAAGATGGCAGGTACCGAAGACGGCGTCAAGGAGCCGCAGGCGACGTTCTCGTCGTGCTTTGCGCAGCCGTTCCTTGCGCTGCACCCGATGCGGTACGCGCGCATGCTCGCGGACAAGATCGAGCACCACAAGGCGAACGCGTGGTTGCTGAATACCGGCTGGGTCGGCGCCGGCTATGTCCAGGGCGGCAAGCGGTGCCCGCTGAAGTACACGCGGGCCATACTGGATGCGATTCACTCCGGGGAGCTGGCGAAGGCGGAGTATGAGACGTATGAGGTGTTTAATTTGCAGGTGCCTAAGTCGTGTCCGCGGGTTCCGGATGAACTGTTGAATCCGAAGACGGCGTGGACGGCTGGAATTGAGAGTTTTGAAGCCGAGGTGAGGAAGTTGGGGGTCTTGTTTAATGAGAATTTTAAGAAGTATGCGTCCGAGGCTACGGATGATGTTAAGGGGGCTGCGCCTGTTGTTTGAGGAAGCGGGATTTGATTTGATGGGCATATTTAGATACCACCACTACCGAACTTTTATTTTTTCTCAGTAGGTCCTGGCCTGGTTTTTGTTGGAGGAAGATGAGTGGGGGGAGGAGGAAGGGGGAGAGAGAGATGGGCGGGCCGAAGCGAAACGCTATATGCCTCTGACCACTATGTGTCTGTCGTTTGAATGGTGGAAGTTGATAGTATAGTTTGATGAAATATATGAGTTTTCTTATTAACTGTGTCGTTGAGGGTTCTTGTTATGGGTATGCCTGAGTTGGGGACTTGAATTACTCGTTGAATCGACGTCTGAAGTTGAGCATCGAGACTCGAGACCTATGAAAGAACAGAAGTATCGGCTGTCGAAGTCAAGTATCGAAGACTCGAGACTTAAAAGGTTCAAGCATCCCATATCCGTAGGCTGTATCGCAAGTTGCTTCCTGGATAGCCGAGACGGTATACTTAGACACGGTTGATGCTATGCCGAAAGGTAGAGGAAAAGCCCAACCCTACATTGGTATTCCATCTAACCATCCAAGCAGATCTGTACCCGACATTCGCGTCGATATTCGACGCACGAGAGCATAAAATACAGTCAACATAGGAAAAGGATCGATTTCGACATGTCGACTGTCGAATTTGGGTGGAAATTCTCACAAATGGGCAATGTAGGAACTACACATGATGAGTGAAGGAATACGTTCACCGGTTTTTAAAACATAGAAAGCTGATATCTGATCTTTGATTTGAAACTGGCAATTGGGTATCAGTCGCGTCTGGTCTAACACCAGTCCGACACATGCACAACACCAGTCGACAAAAGGGGGAGACGGCACGAATGTGTGCCTTAGGCATCTACGAAGTAAGTACGGAATAAAGGTGATGGTGGCAGTGCCGCGCGTCCTAGATACCATAGGTATTACACATCCGAAAATTATTAGGTGCCTGAGATAGACCTTTACGGCCGTGCTGTCCTTTCAACTATGTAGCCAACCAAGCACCTTATGGCACTGTGGTCGGAGCAGGGACGTACGAATCGCTAGCAAAGGGTTCTACTCCGTCAAACTCGGAGGTCAAGCCAGGAAAGAAAAACCATGTCTGCTATAAGTAAAGCAGTGAATGAAAAGCCGTAAATGAGCACCCCGAGAAAAGATGATGCGAAAGCATGGGGCGAGAACACCACACGTAGTTTACTACCGAAGAAAGACCCGAGACGAGAAGTGATTGGTATGTTTTTTTTTCCGTGAGCTTCTTTTTACTACCATGCTATTTGATGTCCGGCTTTTTCTGCCGTCTTGTTACCGATAGAATGGATGGGCGAAACGAACGGTAGTAGAATTGATGTTGTAGAGAAGTTCGTAGCAGTACAGTGTTCCGCCCTGCGAATCGTCTTTTATACCCCCTGTGCGAATCGCACCTTCCCGATACCGTATACGACTTCCACGCTCCTGCTCCGATATAACTGCCGTTGACCGGTCTCTATCCCGGAATATCCGTGAGTCTGCACAAGCCAATCACATGTGAAGAGGAGTCCGTGCGCGGGACTCCGAGTACCATCGCGCTCGACGTTGCCTTGTCGGACTTACAAACCAGTCGCCGTGTGGCCATTAACAGAGGAAATAATCGTCGTGTTCTTCTCACTTGAAAGAATCGCTGCTCTTAAAGCTGTTTGAGGAAGGAGCATCCTGTATGCCGTAAACCGATCCCCGGAGTTTCGGTCTCCGTACGGCACAACACCGGGCCATTCAACTTATTCCTTACGGAATGACAAAGTGAAGACAAAACCGTTGCGAATATCTAGCTACAATAACAAAACTCAGACCGAATCTCGCGGAGGCAGACTAATCGGAATAATCTGAATCTTAGTGCGAGGTGCATCCGCGAACCGGCGTTGGCTAAAGCCCCTCGGCGCATCTTGAATCCCGTTGATCGCCGCCGATTCGGGGCACCGCTTTCGGTACGTAGCACGGACAACCCTACGTCATGCGCCCACAAACTATACCCGGAAACTTCGGATAAACAAGGAAATTCAATGCCGAGTAATTGTCGCAGAGTGAACAATGTTATCCCTCTCTTTAGAGATTAGACGGACATGAGGATTGCGCATGTGTAGACAGACGTAAGTTAGGAAGAAAGTTGGGGTGAGTGTTTCTATTTCTATTCTTCCCGGCCGATTTGCTTTCGCACCCGGTTCACTGTGGGTCCAGAGCTTAACTCGAAGTACCTACGGCACTTAGTGAGTCCGATGCAGTTAAAGGTGAGTCTAGCCTTGAATCGGGGCTCTGTATCAAATTGACTACATCGGCACTTCTCAGCTTCAGAATTTCGATAAATCAGAGAAAAAAAGAGACTCGAAGATGCAGTTCATATGGCATAGAGTCCTACCAAATTTTGAATCAGAATAGTGAGATACACGAGCATTGTAGTCAGCTGAATTGATCTCAAACTCAGCTTACAAGAGATACTTTGTAGATGCATACGTTGTTTATCTGCAACCAACGTGGGGCCCCCTGCTGCATTAGTGCGTCGGACCCACATAACGGGGGGCATTTGACAGACGGGAATTGACGAATGCCTGCAAATGCAAATGCTCCGACTTTACTTTTGTTTCTCTGGCGTCATTCCCTCCCCTTCTTCTTCTCTTCTTCTTCATCCTCTCTACCTATCTAAATAATTGTTTTCGGGATATATCTTGCCTTAATTAATCTAATTCCACCCACGATTTATGCGACCCTAGGATATCCATCCGGTGTTCTTTTCCCTTGTCCACCACTGTTCGACGATGATCAAAGGTCAAGATGGATGGGGAATGGGATGAGGTTAGTAGACTCGGCTTAATTCGTTCTCTTCTTGCTGTCTTTGCTCTCTTTTCTTGCAAGGTCTTGCTTGCTTCTCTCCGTGACTGCGCCTGATGCTGACGATTGGTCTTTTTCAATTCCCTCTAGGTCTCCCGCACATCGATTCCGCCGTCCGGCATGCCCACGCCGGGCATGACCACACCCGTGACGTGCCTGGCATTCGACAACGCGCAAGAACTTCTATGGACCGGCAATGAATTTGTACGAACGATCGCATGACCCCCTCGATGTCTTTAATATTAGCATAGTAGCGAACTTCTGTGTGGCTGACCAGCAACCTCAAAAGGGACGAGTCACTTCCTTCTACGGAGCCAAGCTCCAGCAGTATACCTCCTTTAATGCCCATGCCGTCCAAGATGGAGGCGTCCTACAAGTCCTCTTCAACGATAAGGGCATAATTGCCCTTGGTGCCAAAGGAATCCACATGAGGAATAGGCGTGGAATACCCATGTGGTCCATCCGGTGAGCGGGATTGCATTGCATTTAGACAAGCCCGGGTTTTGTTATAAATGCTGATTATCTTCGCATCTAGACACGAAGATATGAAGGAGTTGAGGTGTATGAGCTTCACGTCAAGGGGCACAAGCGAGATCCTCGTCGCTGGTGAGCAGGACAAGATGTTCACCATTGATACAACCAAGGGAGAGGTCACGAAGCAAGTAAGTCTGGCATTCTTCTACTCGATAGGGGATTGTTAAAGGGCCACATGCTTATATTCCTTCTCGCATCTCAGGTACCGACGGAGCACTTCTACAAGATCATGCGGAGGAACAGCCGCAACATCTGCGCAGCGACTCCTACTGGCGCTGTGCACATTATTGACTCTGTCAACTTCCATGTCCTCAAAATCTGGAACGCCCACACTGCCGCTATCAGCGACATGGATGCCCAGCACGAATTTATCGTGACATGCGGCTATTCACTCAGACAGCAGGGAAACTACACGCCGGATCCCTTCGTCAATGTCTTCGATCTGAAAAACATGGTCTCCATGTCCCCTATCCCCTTTCCTGCCGGTGCCGCCTACGTCCGCATGCATCCTCGCATGTCTACCACCATCATAGTCATGTCCCAGATTGGCCAGATGCACGTCGTCGACCTCTTGAATCCTAATACAAGTAATGTGCGCCAGGCCAACAGTCTGGCCTATTTCTCGACCTTCGAAATAGCCCCTTCAGGCGAAGCCATCGCACTGGCCGATGCTGAGTGTCTAATCCACCTTTGGGGTTCCCCGTCTAAAATCCACTTTACCGAGTTCGGGCAACCCATTGAAACCGCCGATGCACCGGCTCCCGTACAAAGAATCGACTTCGATTCTTTCGATGTCCCCCTGAGCTCTATCGGCATGCCCTACTACAGAGAAATCCTCTTGTCAGCTTGGCCGTCAAACATGGTCACAGAGATCGGCCTCCCTCCTGTGAAAATCGACCAGCAAGCCCTGGCCTCACTCAACGAGGCAGAATGGGGTTACTACGGCAAGAATACTCGCCCCTTCCGCCGCAACCAGGTCGAAGATTTGCGAGGCATCGAGAACCCCCAGAGCACGCTGAAGCACCCCAAGTTCCTGAGTGAAAAGGCTCGCGAACTAGCCAAGTTACCGGCAGGAGCAGTCGCCCCTGAAAGAGTTTCCCAGGAAATGCCGGTTACTACTTTCCACGAAAATAGGCTCGAGAGTCATCAAGTCGAAGTTCCTGATTTATATCAGCCCGTCGAGATCAAGTATAGTAAATTTGGTATTGACGATTTCGACTTCGGGTACGTTCCTGTGGCCTCTGTGATTTGGTTATTTTGATGCTAATTGTGGCTAGGTACTTCAACAAGTCACCGTATTCCGGTCTTCAAAACCACATCTCTCAGGCCTATGCCAATTCGCTGCTGCAGGTCATGCACTACACTCCCTTGATACGCAACATTGCTCTCCAGCATACAGCAACGGCATGCGTTGATGAAGAGTGTCTTCTCTGCGAACTGGGCTTCCTCTTCGATATGCTTGATAAAGCAGAGGGTGAAGCTTGCCAGGCGTCCAACTTCACAAAGACTCTCAACTATCAATCAGATGGTAAGTTAAGCCTTGAGTTACGCAACGCTTGAAGCGCCCTCACTAACAGTCTCGCTAGCCCGGTCATCGAAGGTGTTAGAAGAAGAGCGACATGGGTTTCAAGAACGAAGTTCATACCGTTCCTTGATGTTGCAGGATCTGACGGGATATCTGCTGAACAAAATGTCGCAGAATTATAGCACGATGGCCAAGCTAAGTCAGGAGTCGGGTGCCCATGATACACCCGATCCTACGGCATTTGAGGAGGTAAAGATCTGCTGCATGTCCCCAATTTCTATTCATCTTTGCTAATATGTCCTAGCTCTTCCAAACATCAGCAGGCATCTCCATGCGATGCATGAACTGCAAAAATGAGACCACAAAATCAGAGGCGACCATGGTTAATAACTTGATATATCCACAAAATGTGGGTAAAGCTGGTTCTTTTTCCGTGTCAAGCGACAGAGCTGCTAACACGAAGAAGAAGCCTGGTCAGAGAAATCCCCGTGTTAGAGGCACGACTTTTTCGCAGATTCTGAAGATGAGTGTGGAGGGAGAAACGACCAATAAAGGGTGGTGCAGCAGCTGTCACCGATACTATCCATTGGCGACTAGGAAGACTATCTACAAAGTTCCTAGCGTGCTGATGCTCAACACAAGGATCACAACTGCTGAGCAACGACACCTCTGGGCTATGCCAGGCTGGCTGCCAGAAGAAATCGGCGTCATTGTTGATAACGGAAACATATTCTGTTTTGAAGGAGAGGATCTCAAGCTGCACTTACAGCGAGGCATCCACGACATCACGGTTTACTCCTTAGTAGGCCTTGCTGTGAACATTGAGGGTAGCCAGCGACAGCAGTCCCATCTTGTGGCTATGGCAAATGGTAAGTACCTGCTTCTACAGAGATTCGGTAATCCCCCGGCTAACTGAGGATATAGTCGCACACTCTGCGCCCACAGCTCCGGACGCAAGTCAGTGGTATCTATTTAATGACTTCCACGTTAAGCCTATCCCAGCGAAGGAGGCATTGACATTCAACACATCGTGGAAAACACCCTCTGTCATTACATATCAGGTTAAATCTGCGAATAATCACCTTGATTCTAGCTGGAAGCAGAACCTGAGTTGCCAACTCCTCTATAATAACTTCGAGTACGCCTCCCATTCTCCTTCCCCGGTCATCGAACGTCTCACTGATTCTCTGTCCAGACCTACTGCCACACATAACACATTTAAGACACTCAATTTCAAGAGTGAACCCGTCGGAACTGACAGTATCGTGGCGATCGATACTGAATTCGTCAAAATCTCACAGCCAGAAGTCGAGATGCATTCGGATGGTATTTCGAAAATTATTCGCCCAACGGTCCACGCCTTAGCGAGAATATCTATCGTTCGCGGCAGTGGCATCGACGAAGGCGTACCATTTATCGACGACTATATCACGATTAAGGAGAAGGTAGTCGACTACCTAACTTCCTACTCCGGTATAACACCGGAAGACCTAAACCCAACAATAGCAGCCGAACGGGGACACAGCCTAGTCCCCCTGAAGACAGCCTACAAGAAGATATGGACTCTCCTCAACCTGGGCTGCAAATTCCTCGGTCACGGCCTAAAGCAAGACTTCCGCGTGATCAACATCTTCGTGCCCAAGACCCAAGTAATCGACACGAGCGATCTGCTCTTCATCAAAGAGCGCTTGCGCAAGCTGAGTCTGCAGTTCCTGGCATACACGATCCTTAAGGAGGACATCCAGCTGCACACGCACGACTCCATCGAAGACGCGCACACCGCGCTGCGTCTCTACCGCAAGTACCAGGAGTACAAAGAAGCCGGTATCCTGGAGACCATGCTCCAGGAAATCTACGCGAAGGGTCTGGCCTCGAATTTCAAACCGCCTGTTAAGGCGACTGTTAGTCTCCCTATTCGCACGCATACGCCGCCTGTTGGCGATGGCAATGGCAATGGCAATTCTAATGGGAATGGCACGCGGACGGTTGGTGCTATATCGATCGCCGGACCGGGGATTACGACGGCGCCGAGTACCCCGTCGCAGAGATCTGGGTCGAGCGCCGCTGTTACGATGACGCCTAGCTCGACGCCGCTTAGGGAGTCGAAGTCGAGTACGCGGTGATGGGATTTGGAGGATAAATGGAAATGAGACGAGCTATGGAGGACGAGAGCTAAACGAAACGAAAACAAGATGAAGGAGCGTACAGTGGCTCGAGGAGAGGAGATTTGCTAGCTAAACGAATGGCTTGGGAGAGAACTAGGGGAATTAGCTACTGTGCGATGTGGATGGTCTCGTATGAGGACATGTGCAGGGAGGTAGTTGCCGCGTCTCATAGCTAGTGGGAATCTCAAACATTACAAACAAACCTACCTAATCTGTGTGCCTCATTCTAGTGACACGTGCGTGAACGAGTAGCATTCATATCAATGTTCAGTTGACTAACAGTCTAACCTTCAGTCATTCTGCAAGTTACCCCAAGTACGCAAAATCACTTTTTTCCAAATTTTCTATTTTCTTTTCATTTCCGGCTCGATCTAATCATCCCATCGAATCACCACAGACAGACTACCTTTCTTCTTCGCTGCTGTTTGTTCAGATATGAATGGGCAAAGGTAAAAATAGAATATGCATGCTATTGACACGTTCTATGCGCATCGCGAGCCTTCCAAAAGCTACCCATATTTTGCCCCCTTTTTAACTCTCTCTTCTTCAAAGCCAAAAATGCAACCTAACTAGGAACGATTACTTGAATCCCAGGTCAGGAACCCGAAGATGTTACTCTACGTCCCTCTTTAAGCAGTGGTCGATTCATCCATGATCAGCTTCGTAATCTTGCCGATAGCAATGGTTTGACCCTAATCCAACAATTAGTCTAACTCGCCAAAACGCGAATGAAGGGGATGATCTTACCTGATCACGGAGGGTAAAGCGACCAAGTTGAGCCGTGTCCTCGAACGTCTCAACGCACACCGAGTTAGAACCACCAATGACTTCCATGCGAGCAATGATAGTGTCGCCCTTCTTGGCGTGTGTGGGAGGAAGCTTGCTCTTCCGGTTGGTGCCCTTCTGCAACTTGTGGAGTAGCGCGGCAAAAGTGACCTCTTCGATGGCGGCGTGTACGTGGAGCACGCAGTTGAAGCCGGCGGAAAGAATGGACTTCAACTCGAGAATTCTGATCTGCGCCTCAAATACTCTGACGTTGTTGACCAAGCGCTTAGGACTGCAAAGGACGAAACCACTACACATTCCGTATGTTAGTAAGGTCAAGTGGAGATGCCGGATTTGTTAGAGGGATTGGAAAGTCAACTCTCACAATCCTGCTCATATGGGGATTCACTTACGGTGCGATATCATCCTCTTCAATACCACGAAGACGAATGCGGACCTGGTCACCACACTGAGCGATCGGGATTTCGTCTTCCGTCTCACCGTATAGAGCGGTGATTTCAACCTTCTCCTTGTTGGGCATCATGATCAAGTTCATACCCTTCTTGCAAACACCAGCCTATACTAGAGTCAGTCATCATGAGATATCTGAGAAATAATGAAATAGACTGACCTCGATTTTACCCTCAATCATGGTACCCATATCACGGTACTTGGCAGCAACGGCCATCATGAATCTATAGAGGAAAAGGCCAGTTAGCAACTTGAATGCTTGAGACAACCTTTAAATCGGCAGGAACACTTACGGCGCATTGACCTTGCGCTCCAAGGACTTCATGCCGTCGAGGTACTCAAGCAGCGAAGGTCCGCTGTAAAAGGGAGCAATGCCGGCGGGAAGTCTGTCCTTGATGTTTAACAATTGCTGCGCAGCAATCGGCATGAAGAAAACATCGTCCTTGTTGTATCCCATCTATATATGATGTGTGTCAGCCATTGTTCTCATGGATAAAAAACTGAACATCGAGCAACTTACGCCCTTCAAGAACTGAGACAGCTTCGTAGTACACTCCTTGTAACGATCGGCAGACCACTCAACGGTCGGGTCATCCATCTCTGTGCAAAGTTAGCTGAGATGCGCACTTTATGGAGTGGGAGATGATGATTCGCCATTTCGAGCAGGAAACCATTCTCAACCACACCTGATGTGGATTATCAAGATAAATTGGGACACTCACTGTTGATGACGACAACAAGCTTGTTGACACCCTGGGTCTTCGCAAGCATAGCGTGCTCACGAGTCTGACCACCCTTCTCGAAACCGGTTTCGTATTCACCCTTGCGGGCACTGATAACGAGAACACCAATATCGGCTTGGGCAGCACCACCAATCATGCTGGGGACATATGTCTTGTGACCAGGGGCATCAAGGATACTGTATCGGCGCTTCTCGGTCTCGAAGAAACCTCGGCCAACCTCGACCGTCTTACCCTTTGATCGTTCTTCCTTGGTAAGATCCAGAGCCCATGACAACCACCATGACTCTCGGCCCATTTCCTTGGCTTCTCTCTTGTACTTCTCCACTTTAAAAGAGAATACCAGTCAGCAATCGCCACATGAAGTGTTTGCGAACAATGCAGCGAATAAGATATCGCAAATAAGGGGCGAACGAAGGTCTTGGTAGTACTTACTGGTTCTCTCGTCGACCATACCAGTAGCGTACAGGATACTACCACCCAAAGTACTCTTACCGGCATCGACGTGACCAAGGAAGATAACGTTGACGTGCTCCTTGCCGTAAATTTCATTGAGCGTCTCGTCGTCGACATCGGCAGCCTGCTCCTTGGCGACGGCATCAGCGTCACGAGCGGCGGCCTTGGCGGAACCTCTCGAGGGGCTCGGCCGGCCGGACGAAGGCGCAGGGGATGTGCTTCCACTGGCAGGCTTCGCTGGCTTGGTAGCTTCGCCGGTCTTCTCGATAGCCTTCACAGCAGCCACCTTCGCACCAGCTTCAGTAGAGGGCGCCTCAGGGGTAGCACTGGCTTGGGGCGCCTTGGATTCAGTTGGCTCGGCCTTGGGTTCCTCCTTTGCTGGCGCCGGGCCACCAATGGAAAGCACCTTAGCGACCTTTGGCTGCGAGTCGGCGCCGATGCTCAGAACCTTAGCTGGGCCATCTTCCTTGGGCACTGCCTCGGGGCGCTTAGCGATGGTAGGAACAGGCTGGGATGCGGGCTTCTGAGATTGTTGAGGCTGTGTCTGGTATTGGGCATACTGTTGTTGTCCTTGTAATCACAAGCTTGTCAGCCCTTGCAATGGGATGCATTCAAAGACAGGGAGGGTGTGCTTGTGCGCCTCACCATAGCCTTGGTTGTAAGCTTGCTGCTGGCCGTAGATGTTGCCGTAGCCCTGAGCATACTGCTGGTTGTATTGACCCTGCTGGCCGTACTGGGAGTAGTAGCCCTGGTTACCGTAGTAGCCCTGCTGCTGGTACTGGTTGTAGCCGGTGTAAACTGGCTGGCCGGGCTGGAAACTATGAGCCGTGGGCTGGAAGGAAGCGGCGCCAGGACGGAATGTGGGCGCATTTGCAGGGTGGCTGTTGTTGAGGTTCATCTGCTGGGTTTGGCGGGACAGGTTGTCCTCCTGAGCCGCAGGGTCATCTTCCCAAGAATTGAGGTCCGACATGGCGACGGTCTGTTTGCGTATTCCGGGATCGACTGCTAACCCGACGTCGTCAGTAAAACAGGAAAAAAGATACGAGACGGAGAACAATCAAGGAATGGAAGAGGGGCACGAACAGGACGAATACGGTTGATTACAAGAAACCTGGATGATACCCAGCAGGATAACCAGGTAGCAGGCAAAAAGGCTATAGGAGTGGATATGAATCCAATTAGATAGGTAAATGAGAGAGGTCGTCTCTTACGCCCGAACAAAAAGATCAGTCGTCGATCGGTAGTTCGAAAATGTAGTTTCGATGGAGGCTTCGCTTCTGGTGGAGGCATGGCGGGGTGGCTTTCGAGCAACGGGATTGGTCCTCGGCGCTGCCAAGCATCGTGCAGCTCCGCTTAGCCACAGTTCTTATGGCTTCCGATAACTGTTTCGTACTCCGTTTTGCTTCATAGAATGAGGGATAGTCGCATGACTATATGCTGTAAATACACAGAGGACCTCTGTATCTCGATAAATCTCACGTTATACCGCTGTGCATCTTTAGTGCCACGCACTGTCCCTCGAAGATGCCTAGCCTGTGTAACCAGCTTTAACTTGTCACTCTGATGGAAGTACCTAACACAGACGTCATCGTGTTTCCCCCATCTTCCCAGCTTTCCATTCACTCTTCACGTTCAAGGCCAAGTCACGGTAACCTGTTTGTTTGCATGTTACTCCCTCTCCCGCCAACTTCATGTCTGAATCAATACGTGCTTAAGTACTTTCGTATCTAAGTACATATTCGACGGGAAAATAAAAAAAGATCCCATCAGGGCTTCTTTTCGATGCATCGAAAATATACACACCAGCCAAGCTTCTCGTTTGGAGCGGAAGCGACTGAGCGATTGCTGCTATGGACGCATTCCTTTCCCGGTTGTCTTACCACGCGACCAGTTACGCCGTCAGATCATGCATTGCCCTGACTTCGACTTTCATCCTCAAGCATGGCGCCAAGCTTCTCAAGGTAAAACATACCTGACGCAACGAGAAACCCCTCACTGAAAGCTCTGAGACACTGACATCTGTGAACCCAGTCCGTTGATCACCACCCCTTACGGGCTGAGCTTGGTCGCCTGCAAGTTCGCCTGGCCCGGAAAATCGAGGTGAGTCACTCTCGTCTTATTTTGCTGACCTGCGGAGATAACATGCAAGAGACGTTGACGTGAATCCAAGCTGGTGGCTCCTATCCTAGAATCTATCGAACTCCGCTATACAAGGGGAGATTCCGCGCTCGAAACAGTTGTGCGGACTGCGAGGGGGCTGCAAGACGAAATTGAAGCGCTGGGAGAGCGCTTGAAGAATGCCACATCTGCACGTGCACACTCATCGCCCAAGGATGCGGCTCGGAGTTCTAAATTCGCGACTGCCGCCCAACAGCAAGAAGAGCTCATTGCAATCGTCCAGGATATCAAAGACTTGCTAGATAGCATTGACGATGCTATACCTCTTATCAACCTATGGGTATCGGCCATCGGCGGTATCCAGGCACCGCCCTCGTCTTTCTCGCCCTCCCGCTTATTACAAGCGAGCATGTTGGTCAATGTAGGGGACACTCAGTTCGTCCTCAATCCAACTCAACCAATGCAGATAGGGCCGGATTTCTCCCTGTCTCTGTACATGCTATTCCGGGGACATGCTTCTTCCCGTGACGAGCAGGAACCCTACGGTATGGAGGAGGGACAGAGGAAACCGGTCTGGCAGGAAGTCGTCCACAAAGCACGTGTGCGATTACTTCGGATGCCTCTGGACAGTCTAACAAACGAGACAGCAAGCAGCAATGCCCGCCCACACTACGCCTATCAGCTACAATTGGTGGAGGACTTAAATGACGGACGAGTGCATACACTTGAGGATAGGGACTCAGAGCCAACTCCGTATGATGGCATACCCCTAGCCGGTATTCGAGAGTTTATTCCCATCCACCAGATTTCCAAGTTGTTTTACGCCGACGTTGGCAAAATTCTCAACATCAACAACGACGATGGTGCCTCAAGCAGTCCAGTCCTGCTACTCAAGAGAGACATGAGTTCCATGTCAGTCGATGCTCTTGCAGCAATGCCTGTAGCTGAGAAGCCCATTCTCGCAATTGAACCTAAGGGGGGCAGCGACGAACTTGAGGCCTCATCATCCCGGCGACACCCACAACGTGAGGTTGACCGACAGCTTTTCCAGGAAATGGGACTGGTCAATGAACCAAGTCGCTCCACGAAGACAAATCACAGCTCCCAAACACGCTCAGAACCTCGGGGTTGGAAGATCCCAAAGGATTTGGATCCGGAATGGATAGCCCTAGAGGTTTTTGATATAGAAGAAAACGTTGCTAATTCGGACTTGGACTCGGACTCGGACTCGACAGGCTTTGAAAAGCAGGCGATCCCCGGTCGCAGGGATGACCCACGTTCAGACCACAGCTGCCGCCCGAGACATACCACACCCTCGTCCGTCGACTCGAATCTGATAACGCAGATGAACCGGATGGACGTCGCCTCCGCATCTCGCTCCTCTACGGGTGAGCGAGGAATGCGCCACTCAGCACTTACACGTTCCCGACCCTCATCTCAATATAGCAGCCGGGAGAGCACACCCTCTCGCAGCCTAAACCCCTCGTCACGGAACCTGGCATCGTCGAAACTCATCGAACGATCCCCCTTCGGCGCAATTAAGACGTCACTTTCATTACTGGAGATGCTGCTACGCCTAACGAGTCTGCAAGAATTCGAGCAGACGACTCATCTCGCTATCCCAGACCACATGCTGAAATTCTATCTGGACGAATCAGTCTCGACGAGCGGTCTGCACGGCAAGGAGCGACAAGCCGCCAGCGCAGAGGCGGAGAGGAAAGTGGGATTCGATCCGTACAGAGACCGCGCATCTTAAGGAATTGAATCATTTTGCTCGGGCGGGCTTCTGATCACCCCAGTTTGGCCTTTTGATTTGGCCCCCTTTTTCGCGCGTGCATAGCGTCCTGCCAGCTTAGAAATAGATCGATCGCTCGACTTTTACACAACTTAGACCACCTGTATTTAGAGAAATGGAAGATTGCGACAGAAAAAGGAGTACTGGTGACTCCTGATCTCCAGGGGTCTCCACGAAAATGGCAACAAGACCTCAAAACCACAAGAATTATGAGAACAGATGAAAAAATACACGTTTATACAGTAGGTATATGTATAGCAATACCTAACTAGGTACACAACTTGTCCCGTAGATCCTAGGAGTTTTAATATGTATGCGACCAAGATGCATCCTATCCATACATCCGGCTCACAGCATGGTTTTCTCTCTCCGGTACACGCACGACGAGGTAAAGCGATCGGCGAACTTCCATTCCTGGGTTCACCGCGCTTCTTCTCAGCCGTCGCCCGATCCCATGATACTCAATGTCGGTACCAGCAAGTAAAGTAATAGTACCGGTACGTAGGGCCCAGTACGTAGTACGCTAGCAAAGCCATCACCATCACGCGCCTCATCTCCGCTTCTTGCTCATAAGACTAGGGTGCGCCAGATTAGCACGCGCAGCCGTGCACATCCTATGCATCGTCTGTCTACGATCCCACGCGCTCGAGCGACCCTCAATAATAGCGATAATCTCGGATCCGAAGCGCGCGGCGAACTGCTTGCGACCGGAACCGTTCGAGCGCTTCTTGTTGACGATGTCGAGGATCCACGAGATCGCCTGCCGACGACGGGCGCGGGCGTTGATGGGCTCCGGGATTTCGAGCGCGTTACCACCACCGGCGAGACCCTTCAAGCTGCGGATGCGGATAATCGGACCCACGGAGTCGATCGCGAGGGTGAGGTAGAGGAGGGGGTTCAGGGGGAGGTATTCGGGCGGCGGGGAGCCGGGGACGAGGGGGCGTAAGGGGGAGATGGTGGGTGGCGAGCTTGTGCGGAGGTAGGCTAGAATTAAGGAGACGTGCTGTAAGTGAGCATGACGTTGTTAGCTTGCTTCTCTTCCTTCTTTACGTTGGGGGTCGTTTCATCATCCATTCTGCGCCATGGCGGATATATCATGGTGCGGTAAAGAGAACGGCAGGACAGTATTGCACACCTTTTGCGCCTGGCTCAGCTTTCCGTCCCTCATCAGCATTCTCGTGACCTGGTGGATGATGGGGTGGTGGCGGTCCTGGAGCTGTTCGTATTTGCCGGCCGGCTTGGGCATGTCGTATTTGAGGCCCTCGGGAATGAGCTCCAGCGCATCTCTGCCGCTAGCAGCTTCCTCGAGCTTCTCAAGGGCTAAAAGGTTGTCTGCGAAGGGCTCGATCGGACGGGGCGTGTAGGCGTCGGCGGGCTGTTCGGTCTGTTCGGGGTAGTACTCCTGCTGTCCATCCTGTCCCTCCTGCTGGTAGTACTGCTGCTGGTGGTCGTAGTACTCCTGTTGCTGGTACTCGCCCTGGTTGTCGGGCGGGTAGTTATATCTGTCGTCGTTGAATCCTCTCCTGGCCATGTGCACGGCGCCCATTATCCGGACGGGGTGAGGCCGGGACGGGCGCGTCCGGATCGCGAGACTCCGGAGAGAACCCCAGGGATTCATTAATTTCGAAGCCATCTCCTCGCTTGGGTACAGCCGGTCCTCCCACCGCTGTTTTCAAATATCGCGATAGCCCCGATCAATTGACCTCCGTGTCGTTTCTTCTAGTTTCGCAGCTCCGGAGTCGTCGTTATCGTTCGCGACAAGCTCATGGACCTGGAAAATTGCCCATCGAAATTGTTCCGAGTCTGGCCAATGAATGTGGCTTGACCAGCTTCGGACCTCACATGTCACGCAAGTCCCTGCGTGGCATGGCCGTGGGGTAGAGTGTGGCTGAGATATAGAATAAGCCACATTAACCAGCCATGCTGATCAGCCACATCTGGGGTTCAATGTTATCCCGACTTCGCCTCGCCTCGACTTCCTCCAAGTTCACAGAGCTTGGCAGGTTGCACCGTTTCTTCTTCCATCACCCAAACCACAAGCCAAAGCAGGGCCCTGGCAGCAAACATTGCTTTTTCCATCTCGACGTGGATCATATCACGACGCCACGCATACTCCCAACGCTGAATGATGGATTTGCGTTTGGTCGGCGTTACCCCAAACAGGCAAACCAAGCTCGACCTCACAGTTGGCTAGATCTGCCCAAGTTTGGTGCGGAAGAACCGGCTAAGAGGACCAGTCGATCATGCGCCAGCGCGCCGAATTCTCATTCATCTCGTCTGTCGTTTCTTTGCATCGGGGATCATGTGATATTGCGGCCAATGTTGGAGTACATGCATGATCTACAGATTCCTAAAAAAGACGGCGACGTTGCATAGTCCATACTGTTGGGTCTTGGCGAGCATGCGCTTGCCCAGAACGTGAAGGCCGTGCTCTGTTCCGGAGTTGCATCGTCTCTTCGTATTCCGCAGAGTTGGATTCCAGATCATCCTGACCACACCGGAAGCGCATATCAGTTGTTACTGTGTCATCGATTTTGATTCTGCATCTGCTTGCGAATGGATATCGTCCGAGCACATTCAGCGGAGATATCCAGTCGCCTATTTCCGTTGACGGGTTATCAATCCCACATGCCAATCTTCTCTCTCTCCGGTTACGGTTCATCGGCGACATTTTTCATGGAGCTGGAAGTTTGATTGTCCAGAGGCCAACAGATGATTTCTCTGGCCTATTTGCTACAGTCACCGACCTATGGCATCGATGTGATCGGGAAAAAACAAACGCTTTGTTGTTCCGCATTGGATGTAATCTCATTAACCGATGCTAAGTGTGACTGACATGTCATTCTGGTCAGGTTCAGCTCAGTCAGGATTCGTATTTCGATAACTGCTCCACGCCAGTCTTGAACTCCGAAAGAACGATCTTCATTCATGTCTAACCTACGAGTATAGCATTACGCTATACCAAGCTCTCAATTCTGACTAGGGTGCGGCGGTAGAAGTTCAGCTGACTGCCGAGGTGGATCAGGGCGCCCCAGCTCAAGATGAATAGCGCTGCGATGGTGCCAACGCGTCACCGAGTCTTGGCCCCAATCGCATCACTCATCAGTGAGATTGATATCTCGCCTTATCCTCTCTCAGCATCACCATCCCTAGACTCGACTAATAGGAGCGTGAATGCGCAGGAGGTATGTTATAACACACTCCGTGCTGACACCTTCATCGATTTGTCATGATGGTTTCCTTAGAGGATGTGTAATACTGAGGTTTCATTATCTCCATTACCACCATAATTCTTGCAGGTGAACGACTATTGATGCGTATAAGCGCGGGTGTGTATATCCCGTACGCCTGTGCTGCGGATGAGCTCAACACGAGACAGCTCCTTTGCTGCAAAGCTATCCAGCCATCCCACAAATCTCTCGCGGAAAAAGCAACGAGTCACCCAGCAAAGTTGACTGCGTGGACGATGTTCAATCGATAGCGTTAACCAGTTTCTCGCATGCTGGTCCCGATCCTTCGCACCGCCTTCGCGGCCTTCGCGGTCCTTTTTTTCTTTTGCTGCCCCATCGGTATTTGCTTGTTGTTGTTCCTGGGGCATTGCCTCGCGCGCAAACCCTGTTTCTGGTGTGGCCGGTCACGAAGTGGCTGCCGGTAGATCTAGATCCACGATCTCCTGTCATCATTCGTACCCATCCCTTTACAGTCGCGCTCAGCGGTACCGGAATCGGCAGGGATGAGTCGGGTACGGAAGAGAGCAACGGAGAGGAACATCCTGGCGAGCAAGAATTAAGAATATTTTGGGGCAGCCCGTTGCCCTCCTGACGAGAGTGAACACATGAACCCGAAGGGAGATTTGAATTCAAAAAGAAAAGGATAAGCCGATGGAAAACAGTCTTTAGCTCATGTTCTGAACTCCTTGCCAAATGCGCATATGAAACCACAATCTCCTGGCTCGATAACCATGGCCCCCCCTAACCCGTTTTCGTTGACCCCCTCTGATGATGAACCCAAATCTAGCCCTGTCTCAGACAGCAAGGGAAAAAAGAATTCCTCGTGAGCCCCTGAATCTTTCATCGGGGGAAAAAAGAAAAGGGGATTGTCAAGAAGAAGCAAGAGTAAGCGAAAAAAGAGCACGAAGGGGAAAATGTGATTTGTGACGAAGCAGAAGAAGAGAAGAAAAAACAGGATCCAAGACCTCAACCCTAGAAAGGATCCCCCAATCGGAAAAGAATATCGTGCGCCGGTTTCCCCATGAGGCTTCGTAATGGAATTGCGGTGTTTTGCCCCTCTCACCGAAACTCCAGTTGGTATCTTACGGAGAGGAACATCGAGGTCAAACATGAGAGAAAAAGAAGAAGAAGCATGACAAAAATGAGCAAACAAAACATGCGGTCATTAATGGCACGCTGTCCGGAAGTCCTTTTTAACATGAACCGCAAACGACGCTGATGCGGCCGGCGAGAAGAAGCAAAAAAACCATGGCGAATAGGATCCCGCCGTTGCTGGGAATGGCTTCGCATTCCATTGGTTGCTGGGTTGCGCAAGCAAATGCTGGCCTTGTTTGTTGGTTGGCTGGCTGCTTTACCAGCCGCCGCTCAGCCCCGGGGTACTACTGGTGAGCCACTGCAGCGCCGCTTCGGCAGCGTCCTCCCTGGCGTTATTGAGATTGTTGCCGTCGTACCAGTAACGCGCCTGGATGCGCTTGCCGCATACGGTGACGACGCTGGACCAGGCTGTACGACCACCTAGCGAGCGAAGGGGCGTTATTAACACGTGCATGCATGTATGATGGACCTGTGCTTTCATCTCGAGAGTTGCAGGGAGAGAACCGGTGCAAGCGAAAAAGAAAAAGACGAAAGAAGTCAAAACTCACCTCGTCGGTCTGATACGAGTTGGTAATCAGGTGGTTGGAGTTGATACTCGCGACACATCTCTAGCCAAGACGGGTCAGCGACTTTTCATTATAATTCACCCCTGCTGATAGCATGGGGGATGGACAGGAACGGGATGCGCCCAACCTTCAAGCCTCTCCTGCCACGGCGAGTTCGGCTGTGGAGTGGGCTGGCCACGAGAACCGGATGGCATAGCGTTCAGATGTAGTTGCCCGTCGGCGCAACAAGGGATATCAGTAATAAGGGAATTTGTTTCCAGACCGGGGTCCCGATATCAAAGTCGGATATGGACTCGAGAAGCTGACTTATAGCGAGGTGAGAAAACCAAGACTTAGACCAGTCTGACAGGCGCGAACAAACACACTCGAGCGCAGAGTGTTGGTGAGAAGTACGACCTGAATAACTCCTCGAGAAGAGACAACTCGAACAGTCCTCGAGTCAAACACGGCAGAAGAAGGGACAGAGTAGATATCTCAACACCAAGGGAAGGGAGAGGGAAAAAAACTCAAAAGGGATCGGGACTCCAGATATAAATAATAAACCGTCGGTTTGTTCCGTGTCGTCTTCTTCGTCTTTTTTTTTTCTTTCTCTTATCCCTTTTTCGCAGCTAGCCTATCCCAAGCCGCGTGACCGCGTCCGATGGGGTGTGCGTAGGTAGGTAGGTAGGGGGGAAGAGGAACTCACAAAGTCCCTTCCGTTGCGAATTGACTTGACCTAGGTATTCCCCAGGTATACCGGTACCGATACCGACACCGTTCTTCCTTTCGTTTTCCCTTGTTTTTTCTTTTCTTTTCCTTCCGGTTGGTCAGTTCGATCGAGGAAGCACGGAAAACCTATCGTAGTCCTCGCACAACGACACGACACGCACGCCCCCAAGTAGAAAGATCGGACGACCGCAAAAAAAAAGACTTCCACCCAAACAAAAAAGAGCCGGCGACCGGGTAAGGATTAGCTCAGGTAGCTAGCTAATAGAAGAGACAGCGCCCTAGAAGACTGCTGCTGTTTGCTGCACAACGGTGATGCAGCACGGATATGGGAAGCAAATTATTCGGCAGATTCGACGGCATCATGCAGCATCGTCATGGATTGGGGGGAGGGGATGGGGGTGTGCGTGTATGTTGTGTGTCATACGGTGACAACAAGGGGGCGTGTTGAAGGGATGTCAGTCCGGACGGTCGAAGATGAAAGAGATAAAGTGAGTCGAGATAAAACACCCGTCTTCTTCTTCTTCGGCGGGTTCCAGATCAAAACCCGTGTGGAAAAGAGAAGGGGGAGGAAGAGGAGATTAGATATGTCAGAGGTCAGAGCAATCAGGCGCTTAATGGGACTTAAGTAGGTAGGTTCGTTTACTTAGAGGGATATCTGTCTGTCTAGGTATAAGAAGGAGAAGAAGAAAAGAAACGGACTGATATTACAAGACGAGCGAGCGATGAGGTGAATCACACACAGGGTATAGGTACGGTAGGTAGAAAGAGGTCCACCTGCCTTACTCGTCACCTCGTAACAATCCAATCCTTCGTAATTGCTTTTTCCTCGACAGGCTGAGACCATGTTCGGCTTTTCATAACTTCTGCTACTATCCCAATACCTTACATTCGACAATTCTGGAACCGGTGGACCCCTCAGATCTCTTGTTCCTTTATTCATCTAGCATTATGATTACCATTAGTAGGCAGTAGTGAGATGCATGTGAAGTATCTAGACTCGGCTATAATGGATGCGGTTTGTAGGTAGGTCGCATCGAGATCGTCCCTCACTAACTTAGGTCCGGTAATGCACGAAATGCTACGTGTAGTTTCTTGTTGGGCCCCATTCGTGCTGAACGAGAAATACAAATCGGGGGCGCCAAAAAAGAAAAGAAAAATAGAAACAACAAACATAGTTAGTGAGGGTGGATACGGTCTGTGCGTCCATGATGATGATGACTTGGGGGGGAAACAATGCAGGAAAAAGAAGAACGAAAGGTGATGGAGAAAACAAAAGTGTCGAAAGAGAAAAAAAACTTCAGACCGTGTTCCCTCAGAAGAGATCATACGAAGGACGAGACGCGTGGATGGTACCTCTCTGGTTGCGACTGTATGTCTCGCCTTCTGCCAAACCTGCATGAGAACCGCAGTATGTCATTGCTGCTGTCAAACTGCATGTTTCGTTAGGCTTCGTGCCACTCGCCAGGGGGATGCATATCGGGTGAATGTAGTGGAGAGGTGGCGTTAGGAGCTCATTTGTTTCACAGTCAGAGCAAGAAGAAACAAAAAGACCCTGACTGATAGATTCTGAGCGAGGTGTTCGTCGTACTACGCTACGGCATTCCGTTGCGTAGCGTCTTATGAATAGGAGTCTCTGCAATGGACGGACGAGTCCCACAAGACCTATCCAACCGTGCCGGCCTACGCAATAGGTACTTACATAGGAGAACGAGTTGTCGAGTTCGTGGCACGTAGCTTGGGACTCAGGCGAGAATGCGTTGCCATTCTTCGAAAACCGTTAAGACCCAATGGCGCGGAATTGACTGCGCCACCAAACGGTAGCACGACGGTTCCTTAAGGTGAAATCGGAACAAAGGAAATTCCCCGAGTCAACATCACCTCATGGTAGCACACAGGTTCGCGATGCCTGATGCTACCGGGTGCTGCCGACTTGTGCGAGGGTGTTGAGAGCGAAGAACCATGCGTTAGTTGCAGCATGTGAGGCTGGCCGAGGTCAACCATCCACTGCTTTCATCAAATACCGGGTAATTATAGCTTGCATGCTGCCGAACACCTTGGAGTAGGTAGTTATTTTCGTAGTGTACTTCCTCCGTACATTGCCCGGTCGTTTTTTCTTTTTCTATAGCTGGGCAGGGGTAAGGGAGGTCGCATTAGCCTCTTAGCCGGGCCCTTGTCTCCCGCAGGTGGTTTGAAGCCCAGACACTGCCGGGCAGAGGCCATCCTAGTTTTCATTTGGCAGGGTTCAGGCCCAAAGGTTTAACAGCATCCAGGCCTTGCCATCATTGTCCAATGAATAGGAAGCTTGGGCTATTTGCGGCTTGAAAGCATCTCGACTTTAAAGCCCAACTCTAGACTGGCGACAAACGGAACTAAGAGTGACGTAGACACGAAATCCGGCTCTGTTCTCTTCCGGTGTTGAGGATTCAGGATCACGCGAGCAACAGTATTGTCTACTATGACAACGGTGCCGCTGGAAGCCGACATGGCTGTGGCTAGGTACCAGTTCTGTGGAGTCGCAATTCGCGGATAGCGGACTGGGGATCAAACGTCAAACCAGTTAGGTACCGGTCAAAGCCTCAGAACATGGGAGGTGTACTCGTAAGTCCACTCACTCAATGAAGTTCTGTCCATTAGCCGTGGCCGGCTAGCAACCTGAGTGCGGCAGAACGCATCACTTACATATGAGGTATGTAAGTGGGTCGTCGAGATACCTAGTAAGTCCGGGTAACGGGTTCATGAGCCAACGACTATCGAGTCTGCTCAGTTGGAGAGATCGCCATCTAGGTAATCCATGATGTTGAAATGTGCCAGGGTTAAAGCTTCGGCCCGTCTACCAACAGGAGAAAAAGTGATAGCAAATGTACATGCCTGGACTAGGTAATCCGCAGAGGTCGCCGAACACGTAGGATGGATGTGCCTAGGCCGGCATCTCCAGAGAAACGTGACTGTCATATGCATCCACAGGAGACCCAATTTTCCGGGGAACTGGTAATACCCGGCTGAAGCTATGCAAGTGGTTTGCATTAGGCCATGGGAACTATCGACTTTCTGACAACAGGTTGTCGGAACCGGAGTTTTAATTGTCGAATTACTGCTGGAGCCGATTTCAACTTGTACACGGCATAAAGTACGAAATAGATGTAGGCCGACGATTTCAGCCTAGATACCTAATTGTTGCTTGGGCTGGCAACTTGAGCCTGTCGAGCACATGGTTCTCCTCATTTGATGATAAGTCGGATGATATACGGCACTTGGTGTGAGGGCCATGAAGATGCCGTGCCAATATCATGTCATCACTACGAGTAGTGTGTCAGCTGCTAGCCTAGCTGCAGTTTGAGAAGACATACACGAGCTGTCAAACCAATGGCAATCCCGCTTCGTCGGCTGGATTGATTGGCGCAGTATGGTTTGCGAGGACCTTCCGGTATGCATAGATACCACAGCTCTGGGTCGGCCCGCATGGCCTATTCTGAAGATAGATGATCGACTCCAAGAGTAGGGAAATCACACGATAAAGCGAAAATGAGCCACTGAACGTTGCGCTTGAAAGTATTCAGTTTGTGTTGGAAACGTATCGGGAATGCCAGAAGCCGGATATTAGGTAGTCGAGGCCATGTCAGGATCATCATGTTGCTCTGGTGGAGTGTTTATACATGTTGAGTATTGCAGTGACTTCGGCAACGTCTCCGAAATCCCCACAATGGAAAGCCGGTAAAAAGGACAAGATGAATGGAGGTCGTAAGTTAGTATAACCTCGCCATGTAACCCGGCCTTCCCTCCTTCTGGCTGACTAGCCTAGCGATGCCCAAACATGATGCTGCGGGTCAATCCAGACATCCAGGGGATTAAGTACTTATGCATTCCTTCTTGCGCAGCACCGATTGTATGCGAGTAAAGTCTGCCCCGGAAGGTGAGCAGAACAAAGGACTTCAAAAGATCCGAGAGCATTGATCAAGGTAGCATTGACTTGTGCGAGACATGATCAGCTAGACTATGACCTGATGCCGGTGGATGTCCGACTTACAGTCGAATTGTTCAACTGAGCAAGGAGAAACTCGAAGTCCAACTCGCTCTCTTGGGAAACACCTACTTGATCATAAGCCCAGTCCATTGTCACGGCCCCCTGTTCTCCAGCGATTATTCTCATCACAGGTATTGTATTCGTACGCAACGATCGAAGGGAACGAGTCGTTACATGATCATGCCATCGTGAGCAACACCACGCCAAGTTAGTATGCGTGCTTCGTATACACCACACAAGCACTAGTGGAACCAGGTCAAGAATAGTATGGACGAGTTCCCTGTGAAAGGTTGGCTTCGGGATCTCATCTTGCAGATATCAACAGATCTAAGAGGTCGACGGGAGCGGGACATGGTCGTGTATCCTCTTTGGACTGGGCTCTGGTAAACTTCGATGGGCTAATCAGAACAGGTTCTCAACGGCCTACTGCAGGCTTGACGGACCGAACGCCTAGCGGTTAGCTACTGGGACGAGTAGAAACTGATGCGGTAGAAATCTCGGGTTGTGTTGCTCGAGAGGGCTTGTTTTCCCCATCACATTCGATTGCAATCACTGGCCCTGGTCCTAAAGGGGAACCTCGTGGATAGTTGCGTATCACAATGGACATGCCATCTTGGCAATAGCCGTCGTGTCGCCGGTGACACGGCATAAGGAAGTCTGGAGATTCTCGTAACCCGTCACCCGACAGCATTGGGCCGCATGCTCTTCTGTATTTCTGTGTCTGATGAGTCACCGGCGTTTGTGGACTTGTGAGACTTGGCTATAAGAAGGCGCTGTGAGATGAGTCTTGACGACTCAGCAAACCTTTCTTCCAAGGATCCCCTCATGACGTGATCAGGTCAGGCAAGCCAGGCAATGCATGCAGGATTGTCATTTAAACGGACCTCATCACTGGCCAGCTGGTAGAAGGATGATCCCGAAGGACTTGGATATCCAATATGCAATCCGTAAACATTCCCGGTCAGGCATGCTCAGAGAGGAGCATAGATGAGGAGATAAGGAGCGCAAGGTTTTCACATTCCGTGTCGGAAGTTGATTTGATAGCAGCGGAGAAAAAGGCGCAGGTGGACGGAAAAGGAGGAAGCCGACACCTGACCTTCCTTATTTTATAGAGTTTCTGTTTTAAGTTTTCTCTTTCCTCCTCAAACGCCGGCAACGTGGCGGCACCGTGGTCAGGGCAGTTGCGATGGAAGTCCCATTTTAGGTTCATGGCGCTCGTCAATGGCCAATCAACATGAAGCTGGCAGGGTCAAGCCACAGTTGACCCTTAATTACGTAAGATAAGAGGCTAAACTGATGGAACACTTCCACGTTCCAGCCTCCAGACGGTCATCATCCTCAATGCAGCTTATTTGTTGTAATGCGTGTGGTCTACCACTTGTAGTTACGGTCACCAAACCCCCACTGTTCATACCCATTGTCATTCAGCCAAGATACCTATTTTCTCTCCTGCTTTTCGATACTACAACCCTTCGCCATTCTGTCTAATCGTGTAGAAAACACTTCACTTCTTTAATCTAATAACATCTCTCTCTCTCATCCAGTGTCCGACCATGTCTCGGCGGCCACCTAACCCAGCCGCCGAAAGGGCCGCCCAGAACACGCAGACCATCAAGAGTCTCCTGAAGTTAGAGCCTAACAAAGTATGCGCCGACTGCAAGAGAAACAAACGTAGGTCATCTATTGTCAGCAGTTGTGTTTACCTCTCTCTAATCCAAGTTGCTAATCTATCTATCGTGTTCAAGACCCTCGCTGGGCCAGTTGGAATCTGGGCATCTTCATCTGCATTCGCTGCTCCGGCATTCACCGCGGTATGGGCACACACATTTCGCGCGTCAAATCGGTCGATCTAGACTCCTGGACAGACGAGCAACTGCAAAGCGTTCTGAGTTGGGGAAATGCCCGGGCGAACAAGTACTGGGAATCTAAATTGGCGCCTGGGCACGTTCCGTCCGAGGCCAAAATCGAGAACTTCATAAGAACCAAGTACGAACTCAAGCGATGGGCCATGGACGGCCCGATGCCCAACCCCGCCGATCTCGATATCGACGGCGACGACGAAGTACCTCTGAGCATCGTGAAGGAGAAACAGACCATTGAACGTAAAACCTCAGTGCGCAGCTCTCAGGGCTCCCAGGCCCCTAGGCCTCGAGAGCCACCCCAGGGCGACCTCATTGGTGGTGGTAATAACACTCCTACCCCAAGAGCCAGCACGGCCGGTCCTCCTGCTCAGGTCCCGCAGAAGTCTGCGCCCGCGCCTCCTAAGCCGTCGAACCCGAAAGATTCACTGCTGGGTCTCGACTTCCTGGGCGACGCACCCGCTGCCCCCTCTAGACCTGCTAGCACGACTGGTACCGGAGGCATGTCAGGCCCGTCAAGACCGGATCTTAAGCAGTCCATCCTATCACTCTACGCGTCTGCGCCACGGCCACAGCAGCAGGTTCAGCAGCCGGGACATGCTTCAACTGGGTCATTTGGCGGATTCGGATCAATGCAATCACCTGTGGGTGGACATCAGCGCCAGTCTTCGTCGAATAGTGTGGGACTCAACGATGCATTCGCGAACATGGGCTTTGGAAGTCCAACGCAAAAGGCCCCTCAGCACGATCCTTTTGCCGGATTGACGAGCATGTCCAGCAACCGGACTGCCACTCAGGCCGCTAACTCATCCTTTTCTGGTCTTGGTAATGGTGGCTTCTTTAGCACCAAGCCTTCCCAACCTGCAGCGCAGCATCAAGCAAAGACATCTATCGGCTCGAATGATGGTTTTGGGGCTTTGACGTCTAGCATTTCTTCCGCCAAACCCGCTCAGTCGTCCTCGGGCCTGGGCGATCTCTTTGACTGGTCGACCCCTGCCCAACCAGCTGCGAAGCCGGCCGCGCCCAAGCCCGCCCCTGTTTCCACTTCCAGCTCTGTTTTCAATCTCTCGGCCAGCCAAACTAAGCCAGCGACTACCTCTACAGCCTCATCGGTCGCTATTAACACGTCTGATGCGGATATATGGGGCAACGCATGGGGAAACCCTGAACCTACGCCCTCGTCTGGTATGAAGAGCGCAGGATTACCGAAACCGCCGGCACCGAGCACCAACGATAGTTTCGGCGTTTGGGGCAGCAGCACGGGCGGTTCGTTCGCCACTCAGAGCATAGTACCCGGCGCCTCGGGCGGCTTTGCGCCGGCGCCCAAGGTGGCGGCAGACGAGGAGTTTGGTGGCTGGGCCAGCAGCACCGGCAGCACCGGCAACAAGGGATCCAGCAAGTCGGCCGGCGGATTTGGAAATGACGATTTGTTCTCCAACGTTTGGGAATAGATGCCCAAATTTACAGAAAAAAAAGGGCATGTGTATGATACCTTGACGACGAAAAGAAAGGGATCCTTAGACTACTCGTTGGCTGTGGTAGAAACAGGTCATCGATGGGGCACGCACGTACACAGCCTTGAGGTTTCTTGTCATTTGGCCGGCGCGAGGGTTCTTCATTGGCGCTATGATACAACAAGTGGTAGCGTACCTAGATAGACTGCGTGTGGTGTCTTTGTCTTTGTCATTGTCTAGTATATAATAACTTTTTACACAACAACGTTGCTTTCAGGGGTATAGAATGAGATACTAGGCTAATGATGATGGTTGGGGGGATAACGGTTTCGGATTGGGATCGTGAACTTTCGGATGTACGTTCAACCCGTTACGAATTCAATTTTTTTCTTTTATCATATAAGAGAAATAATGTCAATAAACGCCTGTGCTATGCTTGCTTTGGAACTCCCCGGCCAGATGTCCTTCCTTCCCTCCTGCCGCAACCCAATGACCCTGTCCACTTCTTGGACCAAGGCCTGTTCGTGGGGGTCTGTGCAGCCCGTTGTCGGGCCAACGTATCTCTTCGTAATGTAGGTAGTTCCAGCAACGTAATCCCCTCTTCTTCTGGGTTCATACATATGATCGATATGTAGTCTCCGGCTCGACTATCCAATCGCCGGCCTGGTCTACTCTTCCAATTCATGAGTTCTCACTCCAGACACTCATGCCATGGCAGTCGCATCCATGCCCTTCATGATGCTTCCTCTCTTCTTTCTTCCGTCTCGGTCGTTCGATTATAAGGACTTCATAACTCAATCGGCTTCCAAATAGGTGGTTTAAAACAACCACTTCGCAACATAATAAAGCACCAAGAACGCCGCAATAATAATGCCAGAGAGCTTCAGTATCGCAACTTTATTCCCGGCCGCGGCCATGCGACCCAGTCGGCCGGCGGAGCCTTTGAGTTGTGTTGACATGGAGGAGAATGTGTCGGACTTGGATTCTTGTTAGTTCTTTCTCTTCCTTCTCTCTTCATTCTTTCTCTTCTTTCTCTTAATTTGTTTTGGTGTTTTGTTTTGAATTATTTTTGGAGGGGGGTGCAAATGGGAAGGGGATATACCGTATGATCAATAACATCCTGAGCCCGCGCATTCTCGTATATATCGACCGTGACACCGCGCAGCGAGGAGACCTTCGCCGACAGCTCCTCGAGCCGCGCATTATTCTGGCGCTCGCGTTCGTATGCTTCGGACATTGCGCTTTACGTGTAATTAGGAAGAAAGGAGTGTGAGTTGTAGCCTTTGTCGGTTGCGGCCCAGAAGTTGGTTTTGTAGTCGGTTGGATTCGAATGATTGGTGGTTGAACGAGCGGGGGAGAGAAGCAGGCAATGGCGGCAGACAGGTATTATTCGTGGAGTACTCCGAAGATAGTTGTAAATTGGTAATTGGGTAGGGATCGATAGCGCGGTGTATTGCTTTCGTCGAAGTTGGGTTCGTTGTAGGCTTGTGAATGTTTCTTTGTTTGCGGTTTTCGCTATAATTACAGTCTGACAGTCTCAGTCTTACTCTCTTGTATGAGATGCGATGGTTGTTGGTTGGTAACGTAAAAGGAGGTCGAGGCGCAGAGCGGACCGTGCTTTTGTATGGAACTGAGATGACGCAGGTGACTGTGGCTCGTGGCAGAAGAGCAGCAACGAGGACTGCGCCACAGTTGCTAAGCGCCTGAACCTCTGTGACCGTTTTAAACCCCACGTTTTACGGTGGGGCGTGAGTGCTTTTAGTGCAATGTAAGGTGAGCAGAAGCTTCCGAGCGAAGCGAAGCGGATGCGCAAGACCCGGTGCAGTGACTCCAGTCCCAAGACAGCACAAGCAGGATTTCCAATCCGTTTGGTACGTGAAAAATAGCTAACCACGGTTACAGAAGTTCGCCGGGTTGTTCCTGACTCTGTATCTGTAATCAAACGGATTCTTTCTCTGCTGTGAAAGTTTGCCTTCGAACTGTCTTGTCCAGACGTTCCTCTTCTTCTTCTTCTCTACTTCTACATCTTCACCCACCTGGCGTCTCTGCTTGTGTGGCTTCAACTCTTCAACTTGTCTTCGCATTCTCTCAAGGACAAGTTCATTGTTTATATTTATTCCCGTAGTATTTTCTACCTTCT